>JABASH010000269.1:0-46613 GCA_019776445.1 Tomocerus maximus | reverse complement strand
TATAGAAACCTAAGAGATAACATTATGTCGCAAACACAAAATCCCTGTTCATGATTTGTCTGTGTAGGGACATATTTATTGAAATACATGGGCTTTACATTTATGTGCGGTACAAAGCTATATTGATTTTTTAAAAACTTTTATGTTTAAAATAAAACTTTATTTGTGATCTTTTCCTCTTACTTTACTTGCTTTTCCTAGATAGGAAAATAACCATAAATGTCATTTGTTAATGAAAGCATATTGTTTCAAAGATAAAACATTGGATGTACTATACTTCGCTCACGCGTTACTACGTATGTGTACTAAAATTTAAATGGATGGATACGTTAACTCCAGTACGCAGTATGGGACGCATACTATGGGTCTGGGAGCACACCAAAAGTAAAGTGTTTTGTTGGACCTAAACAATTTTCCAGTCATAATCTGAGAAGGCAAGTTTAAAATCGCCTTCAAGAATGGAATGGAGATCATTTGCTTGATCTTCTGTCAGATATCCAACGATTTTTCGTAGAATTGCATTCTCGTCGCTTCCAAAATCTCCTCCATACCACTGGAAGATTTTGGACGTTGTAACAGTTCTATCTGGTACATTGATAATAATGTCATGCTGACAAAAGGCTTTTGCAGCTGAATCCAGAGCAGAATCCAAATTTTCTTCCGAGAAAAGACGAATTGGTGGACATGACTTTGCTCCGCAGTTAAGTGCAAAATGAATCCTGGGATCGAGGTCCTTTTGTACGAATTGTCTTCTGGAATCACCTTCTTTGAAGAAGTAGTCTTTATAAGTAGGATGCAATTTATTGCATCTTAAAACTCCATGCTCAATATCGTCTAAAGAGTAGACGGAACTTCCGATCTTGTATCCATTCTTTTGCCAAAAACTGTCAAGCTGTAAAACACTGCTTTCTTCGTTAACCAAAAGTGCCAATGCATGAATTGTCAGAGTGTTGTACACATTGATGAAAAATGCCTTTTGCTCTTTCTCGCTAAGTTGAGTCAGGTCCACAAAATTTAATTCTCGGCAATCTTCTTGAAAATCTTGAAAGTCTGGATATTCCCGAAATGCAACGTAGTTTACCTTGCTGCCATCATCTGACAGAAACTTTCCTTTTATTTTTAATAGCTGTTTGTGCAAAAGTTGTGAGAGTGCTACCGGGTTTTCGCACTTATGTTGATGGGCTTCGTTTTCGTTAGTGTTGCTGAGATCCTCATTGAATACACGAACTTGGCTTGGATCCAACATTCTTTTTGCCGATGATTTTTATCTGTCACAAATATAATCAATTTAAAGAAATATTCCTTTATCTAATTTTGATGTATTAATTTCTAAATTCTAATAATTACAGAAGAACGCCTCAATAAATAGCGTATGGATTTATTTTTTTCGTAGATATCGACTTACATAAAATTCTGATAAAACTATCTACTTAGTTTTAGTTCTATTCCGTACACACAACCAGCTCTCTCAGAAAGAGAATAAGTGAATGTTAAAAGAGGTTATACTTAAATATGCGTTTGAGAGTATAAGGTAATTTGCAGACTACATGATTGTTCTTCTAGTTGGTAGAATTATACAGTCTGCAATTTACCATATACAGGAAGATAGGACTAGAATTGTCTCATTTCTACATAAAACTGTACAGGAAATCTTCAATTGTTAAGGTAAGAGTTTTGGTATTTAAAGCAGACTTCTTAGAGATACGTATAAAACTTATACGTGCTTAAGCAAACTATCTTTTATAATTATTTCCATTGGTCTTTTGGTACAATCCTACTAACCCTACTGGTTTATGTTGAATAAAGAAACCATGTATACCATTAGTGTGTTGTACATTGTACACACGTTAACAAGTAATACACCACAAGGTAGTGCATTGCATAATGTATGCACGTTAGAGAAATTGCATGAAATGAAAATATTGACAATCACTGTTCATATGTACATATAGTACATAAAAAACATCAGAGTCTGATTTTTGTTAGTGTAGAATCAAGGTGTAGAATATATGTAGAAATTATGTAACAATGTGTAATTTTCATCGCATTAGCATGCTTGCTCGCTTGTCAATGTCAATAAAAATGAGGAGAGAATTGTGATACTATGATGAGTTATTTATGAGCAGCGCAGGGCAGTAGTAATATACTTTTGTAAAATTAAGTACTATTACCCCGAGATTTTCATGTAAAAATACGTTAATATATACCTTTTATAAGCTGTCTTTAGTACTTGTACTACATAGGTAATTTATGTCCACGTTTCTTATTTTAAATGTATTTTGCAGGTATAGTAATCCAAAAGTTTCTGCAATAGTCTTTAACTTGACTGTCTCAGGTATCGCGTTTTGTATATTATTTGTATTTATTCATACAACTCGAAAACGAAGAATTTAGCATGAATGAAGTATGAATGCAGATAATTTCATTTAAGGTTTACATGCATCTGCATCTACACCTATTTGCAGTCAATGAACTCTGCTTTCCCTTTACTTTGCGAAACGTCAACTCATCACTTTCATTGCAAAAAATACTTCTTTTAAGATGTGTTCAGTTCAGAAGATAGCATTTTGGTATAAGAATGCGGAACAAATGTTACCAATAATATAGCTTAATACAATATTCATACCATAAAGTTTATACTACCAAACTATTATAATAATTATACCATCACTATCACCAAATTCGCTTGTAAGCTGAAGTTATTGAAGCGTGTTATTTATGTTATGTTGTATGACTCAGCTATTACATATGACTACATGTAATCAGTGTAATAATTACTTATGTGCAACAATAATAATAAGTAAACCTGGAATGAAAAAGAGGGAGAGGTATTTTCCCTTACGGTTTTGATTTTGATAGATGGAAATTTTACGATATTATTACTACTAATTCACGATTTGGTTTTTGGTTTATCTAGACTCTTGTCTTGACTAGAGCTTGCATTGTGCATCATCTTCACTTTTTTGTGCAAAATCCTGAACCGCCTTTACATTTTGAACGTGAAGTCACTCGCATACCATCAAAGATGTCCGGGAGGGAATCTTCCGATAAACCTGCCATCAGGGATCCTCCAGCAATTTAATCAAGTGGTATCAATCATTTGAAAGTCATAAATATTATTATTATCAGTACCTATTGTCAAAGCATCACTGGATTTTTTTGGTTTCTGGTACATTCTGCTCTTATCGGCTAATTCTGCTCTGTCAAGAAGCTACTATCAACTATTAGGTAAACAATTACTGAATAATTACCAATATCAATTTGATGGAGTGTGTTATAACTTTTTTAATAATAATAATTTGTCCTAATTTTAACATGTTTTAACTTAACAAAATTGTCGAATCGACAGTCATTTTTTTCCATCAGCTGTTGTTGTGCCGTTGTCCTAAAATCCACGATGTTTCCTACTAGTACTCAGAAAAAACACTGGATATTTGCCGATGTTGATTCGATTCGACATATACGGGAGCAAACTAATCGAGAATTTATTGCGAATAGATCACCATCTGAAATGAGCGTAAGTTATAGGCCATAGGCACCCTCCTCCTATAGATACGTAGCTGTAGTAGCTGAGTTTAATGTTAAGAAAATGTTTTTTGATGTCTATGCACAGGAAACTGACAAAGCTTCAATATTTCTTACGTCTCAAGAAGAACATATTTATTTCAACCATTTCCAAAATCAACTGAAGGATTTCTGTGGAAAGTTTCAACCTCCAATGAACAAGACTGTGATTGCTACCGCTTTCCATTATTTTAAGCGGTTCTATTTATACAACTCCGTAATGAATTATCACCCTAAAGAAATATTGTAAGAAACTTCTATTATGCTACAACTGCAAAATAATTTACTACAAATACTAATTCAAATTCAAGTAGTAATGTATATCTGTATTTTATAATAGAGTAACGTGCGTCTACTTGGCTTGCAAAATAGAGGAATTCAACATATCCATAAGTCAGTTCGTTTCAAATGTTAAAGGAGACCGAGAAAAAGCAACTGAAATTATTTTGAATAACGAACTTTTGCTTATGTCAGCTATGAACTTTCATCTAACCATCCATAATCCATATCGACCCGTGGAAGGATTCCTAATTGATATTAAAACAAGATTTTCACATATAGATGCAGAAAGTCTTCGACCTGGGATTGATTCATTTTTAGATAAGGTTCTTCTAACCGATGTTCCACTGTTACATTCTCCTTCACAGGTAGCAAACTTTATGAAATGTATTTGCGAATTACATGTCATAGTTTATTCATTATTATAGTTGACATCAGCTACAATTTATAAAATGTTATTGTGTAATTTCAGATTGCTTTAGCAGCTGTACTGCAAGCAGCCAGTAAACTTGATGAACGTCTAGATAGCTATGTCACGGAAGTCCTAATTGCAGATAAACAGATGCTACAGCCCGTTGTTGATGCTGTGAGATGTACGATACGGCTTATTGATTACTTAATTTAAACTTTTGAGTTATTTAAACAGTCAAAACATATGTTTGCAAACTAGATGATTAAGTTCTCCATAATTATTCTTTGTATTGTTATATGTATTTAGCTATTCGATACAATGTCCGGGAGAAAGTAGTGGAAACATATAATCGAGATGTTATCCGTGCTATAGAAAAAAAGCTTGAGAAATGCAGAAATCAGGAAAACAATCCAGATAGTAAAATGTAAGTTTGCAAAAATATTGATTTTTATTCAAGTTACATGGACAGAACACTTGAGCAGGCGGATTCATTTATTTAAATGTACTATTTATTAAATAGATACAAGTCAAAAATGATGGAAGAATTGGAAGATGAGGAAATGGATGCCGACTCTTACGCCAGGGCTTTAGAGGAACAGCAAATGAATGTTCAAAAACTGTTGGTGAAACCCACCAGTCCACCAGCCTAGATTCTATGTAGACTATAGATAATAATAAATAGACATAGGTCATTTACGTACATGTATTGCATGAACAATTTTTGTATTTCAGCAGAACTCGTATTTTGTATTTGTCTCCTCCCGCATGTATGTAAATGTATCCTCTAACATGTATCCCTATTTGAATTTTTTACACAGTTCGCTATAGCATGTACTCTTAAGTTAATTAAATAACACAATTACCTGTAAAAATAAATGAAAATACAGTTCATTTGATATGTAATGGTGATATTTGTAAAATAATTCCATTTTCCCACGAATGAATATTTTCTACTGCAACTGTAGGATACTTTGCTAGATTACAAAAATGAGTTTCATTAAAATTGGCAATTTGTAAGACAAATGGATAGGTTTACATAGAAAGCAGGTATCAGACGTAGGTATACTAATCGAGTTTTTACCAATTTCCTGTCGAAGTAAAAGAACAGTAGACTCATTACGGACAGTGCAACTTAATATAATTTTTCCATCCCTGTCATTTTTTGTTTGCATTTGCAGAAAGAGTATCATAATCTTTGTTAAGTATGGTATGAGAGCGGGGTCGAAGACAACGTCTGTAATGGAGGCAAAGAGTAAGCAAGATGAGATTCTTGGCATTATTTATAGTCAATTGTTATTATGATTATGACTTTCAGTGCGCTATTAGAATGAAATGAGGCACTGTTTTTGACAGGCGAGTATTGATTATCACTTATGGAAGCTTACCGGCACCAAAGAGAAAACCTGTTCCATGATTCAAACTCAGGTTTTCTACGATTTCTCCGAATTTTTTCTCATCAGTTACCCAATCGATTATTTCTAAATCTAAATTTGAAGGCATGTCATCATAATTCGTGAGGACATTTTCTCTGCATTTCGACAAGGCGCTATGATGGCCGTCGCTGACAACATAGCGATCTAGGTTTGGCATGATTTTCATCGCAGCAATAGCGAAGAAACCACAACCACATCCCAACTCCACGCACCATTTGACTCCGCTGCTTTCTATTGCCTGTTTCCTAGAAAGCAACCACTTCGCTAAATGTGTAGAAGCCTGCTCAAATAAAATTAATCTGTGAGACCGTTATGCGTAATACATTTGCTATCTGATCCATTACATTTGCCACAATTTAATTCCCACATGCCCATCATGCATATAGATCCATCAGTATCATTATCATAATAGATAATTTATAGTGGTTTGGTTAGGATGTGAATTATTACCTCCCAAGTAACAAGTCCGGTAGTTCCTTCAACAACAAAGGCAGATTCATTTTCAAAAACTTTGATAATCTCCTTTTCTTCGCCAAAAATATCGTACAGTCTATAAAACGGTTCTGAATGCGAGGAAGAGCTTGACAGTGACTCTAGCGCATCATACCACGATGAAATATTTTCATCCTCTTCATCACTGTCATCGTTTTCGACATCCTTTTTTGTATTTCTGCTAGCTTCTAGCTACACAAAATAATCATTTCAGACTTCATTGGTTGTTCGCACATACATCAGTATAAAAGAGGTATTGATCTTAGATTGTACATTGATATTAATACGTAATAATATTTACTTAAGCCAGAAGCCTGAGTAAATAACGAGCATTACCCTGACCTGTTTTATAATATATTTAGCAAAAGCAATCCGATATTGTATTGGAGGAGGATTTTTACTGTCTTTAATAGTGATTTTGAGTAGTTCAGCTGGGCTGATAGAATCAGGACTAAAAAATTCTCCCAATAATTTTATTTGCGTGGGAGGTTTCGCCCGCAAGTAGTCCAATCTCAACTCCTGGAATACAATTTGCTCCGGAACTCCACACATTTTCGATTTCATTTATGTTGAGTGGGACCGCTGGGACGTGGGACTGAAGGAAAAGTATTTGGATCGAGATCGAAATAACAATACCCGATTACCCGACCGAAGAAAATAATAATACTAAAGTTCAAATAGACAAGTCGGAGTAGTAAAAAGGAAAATCTGTTGAAATTATTTGACTGTATGGGCGAGAAGATCTGCCCTAAAAGTCTTAAAACTACTAAAAGGTTCTACTCGTGGATTTTTCCATCCCGCTCTGTGTGTGTGACATTGAAATCTTGTCAGCTTGCTGCTGTACCGCTCGCTCTTCTCCTCATGCACAAAGTTTGACTTCACGATTACAGATTACATTACAGCAAATGTGCAAGAGGGGAAAGCAGAAATCACTCGTACACGAGTGCATCAAGAAAGAATAAATCGTTGAACTTTGCAATTTAATTAACTACACAGGCTACACAAATTTGAAGCGTTTGAAAGTTTCTTGAAAATCCCTGATACACAACAATACTAAGCATAAATGAATTTCGTTTCTTCTGCAGGAATCTCTACACTTAAATTCCTATTTATTTGATTTTCGTTTGTCAGAAATAAAATTTTGGCTTTTCGTAGTACTAAAAGTTGGCTGAAGTAAACTAAAAGCATTTTCTAATGATGGCCCATGCTGGGATGAAAAATCAAAACATATTTCAAAAAAGTAAATATGCATATCTACTTTATGTCTGGAAAAAATGATTATATTATCTGAAAACAGTGAATAATATTATTATGCACTCTGGCAGAAAATGCATATTATGTGCAGCCTGTATCTGTTCAAAAAACATTGTATTTTTTCTTCCAATGCCAAATCAAGGCTAATGTCTATCGTATAAGTTGCATATAAATTGGATTCTGTTGAGCCAGCTGAAAAATGTATTGTCTCGTTGTTCTATATTCAATGAGAATAAAAAGGAAGTAAAAGGAAAGCGATAAGCAGTCACGTTCCGAGTTCTGACTTACTTATACTCATCTAAAGATGGCTAAAGTGAAGACATCCGTCCGTAGATAAGTCTGTTTGTAAGCAGTAAATACACTATATTACACTTTTCTATGCATAATAGTAAGGAATTGTCTGAATATGAGTGTATAACTTTTTATTTTGATGCGTCCTTGTGAATTGAGCATAATAAATTCAGTATAACTTCAGATACAAAGCATTTTCCAATGATATTCTTCCGATTTGAACCATCTCGGTGATGGGAGAGTGGATTCACTCCATTTTCCATATTTAGGAGAGTATAATCCAATATTCCAAGATGCTTTCTCAGTTGATGCTTGAATCTCGACCCGAGTTTTTCTATTTCATTGTAAATCTGAAGCGGTAAAAAGTAGATACATCCTGATATTATTGGTTGATCACTCTTCCGTCGCTTTTATATAGCCACAGATAGAGTTCTGTCATTTGATAGTCTTCCTTTTCTGGAAACCATAACGCACACTCTTACTCACATACTAATACTCTATATCTTCCGAGTAAGTAAGTGTATGCAAATTCAGATGGGAACTGACAGGCACATTACACTAAAGAGTGGATATCAAGGAATGGCAAGAGTGAGTGAGAGTATCTCCAGAATAAAAGGAAGGGGAATTTGCATAGGTAATAAATGTATATGTAGCCTTTCAGCTTTCATGCAGATGAACTTGAGAGGATGAGCTGGGGAAAAGATGAGACGACGCTTTCATTTTATCAGCGTCTTTTTAGAATCGTTATGCCCAACTGGAGTTTAATGTTGCCAAAGTAAGAAAGTATGCATCCATGTAAAAGCTGGCAGAGCTTAAACTCAATATTAAATTCCCATATAGTTCAGTCTGTCTCTAGAGTGTTAACTTTCATATTATATTAAAAATTCAACTCGAGAGATCATTTGGTGTTGTTCACTTGTACATGAGCTTGCTCTCTGTCCTCTCCCTATACACATTTATAACTGTAGTCTCTCTACTAATAGAATTCTATGACTTCACATTTAAGGGACGTTGTATTCGCCATTGCACTCACAATGAGTTTGGTTGAGGCTGACTGAATTGAAACCAACTCAACGGAGTTACCCGGTCTTCATTCAGCTGTAAATGTGAACGCTTGCTTTTAAATGTGAAAGCAAAATTGCCTTCGGCTCTTTTTACAGCAAATGTAATGGATACGGAACAAAGGTTCGTTTTACAACTGGAGACTTGTAAACCTGCTATCTGCACTTGTGATGCATAATAGAGCTGATTGAGCCATGTATAGTGGCCATACCATTATGTAAAACTTTATATCAGTCACCAGTCTGTGTAATTTGTGTAATAGTCTGTTTATTAGACATATATACTCTTGCAATTCAAAACTTGTGCTAACATATACATGAAAAATGATTTTATGTTATGTTGTATTTCTCAGTTTCATAATATAACTATCCTTGTAATACACTCCATTCCGAGAATAACGGATTTTCAAGGCCATGCCATTCCGAATCTCGTTTTTAAGGATTTCTTACTGGAGAAAACTAGTGGAACGTATAAATATGCTGCATGTGGCACGTGGTGATAGGTTAAGGTCAACCCTTCTGTGAGCATTCTCTATCAAATCTGAATACACCACGACATTAAAGAAGGTCTCTTGGAATTTAAAAAAAGATTGCAATAACTGTTAAGGAATTCGCGGTGGACCCTTTCACACTGCTTGTGCACTCTGTACCTATCAAAAGTCCTGTCTGTATAGGAATGTCCAATGCAAAGTAATTGGCAGTGGCACAAGCCGGCAGGGAAATCTCTGATGCTGGTGGTAAATGACAATTTCTCATTTCCCATAAGCTTACATTTCAACGGCCAAAATTACTTTAATCAAAACAGTTCACTGAAACATTCAGGCAGTATTTTTTAGATAATTACTACTTGCCCTGTTTACATTATTCCGACACAATGGAATGCACATGGTTTTCCCAACATTCTTACCTGTCTTTGTGAAGAAAACGAAAAGGATTTGGTCTATTATACATTGGCCCTGAATCTCCGTCATAAATTTCCAGGGTATGTATACCATATTTTACATTTTCTTAGACGGTGCGGTGTAGTTAGCTCATCGTTTTCTTCAGCAGCAATTAAATTACATGCCTAAGCATGTCCCTAGTGAATTGTACTTATGATTATATTCTACATTGAAGATGTTCCACAAAGAACAATGCGGCCTTTCAAATGTTAATTAGGTTAGAGACAAAAAATATGAAACTTTTTCTGTGGAAAATTACAATACTCCCATTTATTTGAACCCTTACGTTTGTATGACACTGACAAATATTGACTTAATGACCTTCGCCAAATGAAACGAGAGAATGTTATTTCACTTCGGAGAACATCTCTTGGCTGACTTCAGTTCCTCGGCTTTATCATCCAAAAATTGCTGATGCAAATTCAGAACAGTTTTCCAGCAGCAGAATAAATGTGCGTATTAAGCAGATTTTTACAACTTGAGCTCATTTTTTGCACATTTTCTTGCGAGGCGAGAGGAAAAGGAGTCTGATTACCCTTACCTAATTTCCTTAATTCTTTGTACATTACATTTTCCTCTGAGCTTTCTCTCCTTCAGATTGCTTTCTTTTTAAAATTATACTACGTAACGTAATAGCTGTCATTTCTTTCACGCATTTGCTAAACAGTTCCCCTTCTAAATGTATAATGTTAATACACTTAGGGACTCCGCTAACTTCGTTTGAACCTTCCCATTGCTCTTTTGTCTCCATGCATTCGCGCTTTTCCATGGAATACATTAAGATGAGACGAGTCACACCGTTTTCTGCAGAAGCAGTACTGTGCACTTGTCTACTCGGATTTAGTATACTTGCTTTGTATATATAGGACGGGATTCGTAGTCATTATCATAAAACACTACATTAAAATAGTACTTTCACTGCACTTTCTCTCAATGTAGGGCAGATTGCTACATAAAGTACCAACGTAAGTAACATAATAATAACAGCAGAGACGGAGAAAACAGAGCACTGCTGGATGCTGGAAGGGGAAACGGAGCCAGTAGTGAAATGCAATCCCCTTTGCTTTGCTTTCTTTCTTTCCTCTTTGGAACACAACATCACAAGTAAAAGTGTAAACGGAGCTGTTCCACAATATTGGAATTTCAAATAAAACACTGCCATTCTGCAAAGACGTGCAATGCTAACCGCCAAGTCCTCCCTCAGTCGATCAATATCACAACTGCTTTCTCCTTTCTTATTATAATTCACATTTATGCATTAATGCAGTTATACTATGTATTGCATGCACCCTGTATCTAATACTCTACTCTAATACCTATAGTCATAGTCTTCCACTTTGGGCTTGGTTGCACAAATTGATGCATTATTTAGTTTTAGATGTCTTCACAAATTTAGATCATTAAAAGGTACCACAGCTAATTTATATTAAATATTATACAGCCAGCAGTGGCAGTAAATTATAAATGTTTCCAGTTTATCATTGACATTAATGATTATCACTTGTTCAAGAGTTTGAACCTAAAAAAGTATGTGTACGTTAGTTAAATTCATATTGTCCTTAATTGTCTCATATTTTGCGAGATTCCTTTTACTTTACTCATTCAGTGTATCATCATCAGTGAGAATGATGGGCATATAATATTAGTATTAGTATAATTATTAGTATAATATTAGTTTATTCTGAGAAGAATTAAAAGTTACGTAAGTCACGTTCAGTTGGATTGGTTTACTTCTTTAATTACAATGATAACAATAGATGATCTTTTTGAAACGAATTAGATAAGAATAGAATTTTTAGAATTAAATAGAAGCAATTTTTTAATGCCCAAGTCCAGGATGCCTACACGGTGAAAGCATTTGAGAAAAATAAACCCATAAAACATTATGGTTGTATACCAGTGCATTTACATACTTTGCGTCGCAAATAGGGGCTGTACTTGTTTACTATTCGAATAAAGTTTTCATTGTCAATATCATTAACACTGGCTAAGTTATTCTGGATAAAAATTCTTCCAGGCAATTAGTAATATTGAAGCATATGTATGTATGTATGTACGTATTTTTATTAACAATACTGCTTTCCTAGTGTCTATCTGGAAATCAACACGGAAAATATACTTTGCTCATGCTATTACATAATTAAATAACAAACATTCAGAAATTCTCAGAAGTGAAGGTAACAAAAAGTCTCAGGAGTGAAAATAGCCTCTCTTTCACAGTTTACTATTTGTGTTTCGTGTCCTTTTCCTTTCGTCCTCAAGTAGGTATATATGTACTTAGTCACAAAAGTAAACGCCGAAAGCAAGACTAATGTCACATAAAGTCACATGCGTAAATCGTAACGTATTAGCTAGCTCAAGATATAGCTAGCTTGAATTTAATTGCGTGATGAAAACTAGCCATGTCCTTTATTTGGTCTATTCGAATGTAAAAGGTAATAACATTAGCTTATCTACATTACTGGATCACTTATTTGACTATTGTGAGCTTCTATTTAATTTTTCCTTTAACAAGTTTCTGTCATACAGGCGGTCAAGTTTTAGTAGAGAAGGAATTAAGAAAGTTAACTGGAGCTATTCGTTCCGCTTGAATTGCTGAGCACAATACAATTCGGAGTTAAAACGAAGGAACAAAGAAGGAAAGAAAGATATCTTCGTAGCTTATCTTTCTTTTTATGCCGTGCTTCGCTGCTTTCGCTTTTCCACTTTCACGCAAACCCAAAGAGAAAACAGAGCAGAGTGGAATGAAAAGAAATCTGCTTTTCTCATAAAGTCTAATCTCATAAGGTGCTTGCACTGTACCTACACTCCTTAGTCGGTTCCTAGTGTGCTAATCTGCTAATGTAAGGTAAAAGCTTAAGCAAAGTGTCTGAACTAAAGCAAACAAGTTTGAAGACAACTTTCGCCCTTTTCTCAACGCACTAAATACATTCACAAATAACAATATGGCTATATACTTGCTCATTAGCCTTTTGTCCAAATTGTGTAAGGGTATTAGAGGAACTTTCAAAATTAATTTTTATTGTCACGAACTAACAAATTGAGAAAGTGGAAAAGAGGAATAGCATGCGAAAATTCGTTTCTCAATCTCTGGGGAATTACTAAGACCTACGTATCCGTTAAAATTTTATGATCAACATCACTTCAATTACTTCACCCAAGCTGACTTGCCTTCGCATCGTCGCATTTTGTTTTTCTCTGACTGCGAGAAACTTGTCCTGACTTCGTGTGTCGGAAGAAACTTGTCTGGGCTTGTGTAGCACCTTACCTCCTCTTCAATTAAATGAAATTGAATGTTTCTCCCCCAAGCAAAGTCGAACCTACTCAACTTAATTTTACTTAGATTTAGATTGAGACACAACTGATAGCTGTATACCATAAGTATACCGTATACCTTAGTTTGGAATTGTAATATCCCAGTCTCCGACTCACAGTCAAAATAAATTTTTACTCAAAATCAAATAAGTGTAACAAAACCCTTTGTTGCAGAAATCGCGTTCCAAGCACCCTAGTTGACAGAAATCTCTACTTTCAGAACATAATTGAAATATCTAAGATGACCCAGTCAGCTGTTGTGTTAAGGATGGCAGAGGTGTGCAGCCATCCTTAACTCTTACTAGAATACTGGATGAGATCATCAATTGTCTATAATCTATAATATACATAAAAAGTGTTAAATACTGGTAGCATATAGCCCTTTGTGAAATTACACTGGGAGGTATTCCTCTTCTTTCCATTGGGATTGGAAAGGAAGTCGCCAATCGAGTTATCATCGGTTGTTGGCTAATAGCTTGATCACTTTTTCAAAATTGAAATCTAACCACCTTTGACAATTTACCTCTGATTTCTAATTTTATTTAGGATTGGAAGTGAAAGCAGTGAAAATCTTGGAAAAATAAAAGACCAAAAATCAACGAAAGCTACTAGTGCAAGTCCTTAATATGGATTGATAGTGCATTAGGAAAATTCAATTACTTTATTGAGCACAGCACCATTGTGTGATACCCTTAGTTATAACAGTATGAATATCCCTTAATGTAATTATGGCTGAATTAAAGCTGTCGCAAGATACTTATTTTGCATAGTAACTTATATTAAGAGCTGCCAAAAAATAGTCTTTTAGAATCCCAATAGAATTGAAGAACTTATAAGGCTTTGCCTTTTGTAATTTTGTAGTATTATAGATTCCTATTTCTATTCATCAGCAGAAGAATATGTCTTTAGGAGAGTTGTATAAAATCTGTGACTAGATATAGCTGTAGAAAGTCATTTTACTTGGAATTGCTGATAGAAAAGTGTTATGACGGAGAAAATGAATTTTCTTCTGACAAAGACAGAATTTTTATAGAATTCCATTTAGCAGCATAGGTACATTCTACTGGATTTTACAATGGTTTAAGGAGTATTGTAACATATATGTGTATCTGTAGCAAATTCTCAACTTAGGTATTTACTTCTTAAAGGAAGTACACAATAGTACTTATCTCTCCCCTAGCAAATAGTCTAGGCACACATGTATTAACTTTAAACGCACATAAGAACGGAAGCTATCTAAATTTCCGATTAGTGAAGTAGAAGTATTTGCGTCNAAGTAGAAGTATTTGCGTCTGCATCGCGTTTCCCAAATCATCAGCTCCGGGCAAATATTATTTCAGATACTACATCTGTCTGCACTTGATTGTTGAAGTTTGAGAAGTATAGGTGGTGAGTTAGGAAATTGACAAAAGTGTGGTGTCATGTGTAGTCTGTATCAAGTGAGTTTACAGTTGCAATCTTAGCTATACCTGTTTAAAGATTTTGATTTTCTTTCTGCTTTCCCCCGGGGACGTTCTGATGTGAATGAGATTCTTTGAAAAAAGTATTTATTTATACGTACGTCTGAGTAGTAACCTATCTACTAGAGGAAAAGGCGGACGAATTGATATTATTATGAATAGCTGTGTAAGCACAAACAGAGCCCTTAGGTTATCTTTACTCAGAGTAACGACTGTGTACATAGGTTCTTTATTTAGTTGTGCTATTCGTCACACGCAGAAGTGCTCGTCGAAATTGGACAGACTGGTTGAACTAAAGAGAGTTTAATCAGGAGTGTACATTTACAAGAACGGTTACGGCAGTTACATAATCAAATGAAATGGTTCCCGTGTTTGTATACATTAGAAATAATGTCGGAGGGTTGATTGCTTTCCCGTAGCCTTTAAGCCATATCATAATCATTAGATCATAGTATGTTGGACTAACCCGTTATATCCACAAGGCATTTCTACCGTTACAAGATAAACTTTTCCAAGACGGATAAATGCTGAGTCGACTTGACTGGAACTTGGGAGTTGGTAGTTCTTGACTGTTTTTGTAAAATCGTATGTGCTGCGAAGAGTTGCTTACATGTTCCATCAACCGGGTTCTTTTCTCATTCCAGTCTTTGAAATTCAGAGGAATCTTGGGAATCAGCTTTCCAGATCCTGGAATCGTTAATACAACCTTCTGTCGCTACTGTGTAATTCTTTATGAGTAATCTCTCCTCTTTTAGAGAAATATATAGTCATCTCATTCCGTCGTCTGTTTCATCAAAGAGTTAACAGTGTTCGTTGGACAGAATCTCTTTTCTAAATGCTAAATCGCATGGTTGGACTGCTCCGTTCTTTTCTTTTCCGCACACTGTCTATCTAGCATCAGAAAGCTCGGGGATTTGCACAGCGATGCAAAACGACAAAGTTCCTCTTCACTCCAGTCACTCAATCTCAAACTATTCGAATGAAGTGAATTGAAGTGAAGTGACTTTGTTGGAATCTTGGCTAGCTAAGAATAAATTTTCAAATGACAATGGGCAAAAAAGAAATAAAGCTTCTGAGCTATCCTTTTCCTCTTCTTTTCTATCTCGCCCTGCTCAGCCCTCTAAAAGCTTAAGTTCTTCGAGTGCATGCTTTTTACTGCTATAGGTAGTAACTTCATTCCCAAAAAAATATCTTGTTTGTACCATACCATACTTACACCAACCTCGTGTTTTTACAACTCCATATCGTATAGAGATACACTTTTCACCGAAAATGACTTTAGCCTGCACAATCTTATGAGTTCCTTCCTTATATTTTCTATTTACAATTGCCAGTAGCCCTATATGTATATATCTCGGTTTTCACAAACTAAACACTATGTAGACACACTTAGGATATAGATTGCTTTGTACATTGCAGCAGTAGTGGAGTATATCTAAGTATTTCTATGTACAATGTATAGAGTCATATAAGTATATATGTCCCCTCATCGTTACCAGAAGCGAATTGAATGTTTGTAGTAATGTACTTTGCTTACAGTGTGTTTCCTTCACTTTAGGACAGACGTAAGTTAACTTGAGTTAGGAGACGAAGTAGTCAAAGTATAAACAAGATACCATCATATATACATGCACACTTTACGCCGTTTCTTTGAAGAAGAACAACGCATATGAGAAAAGAGTATTCGTCAGACAGAACATTTATAGTGCAAAGCAATGCCTTTATAATACTTCAGATAGTTTCTTTCTCATCTTCCACATCGGATATGCTCTCTTTGGTGACTGTCGACTCACTCTGTGTGCTCCTAATATTAGGAAAAGCCGAACCGGGAAATGTTGTATTTTATGTTTTAGATTTGAGGCGCACCGAATGCAATCGGAGTCGTCTATCGCATAAACATTGTGCTGCCAAGACAGTCTTCTTTGTATCTACTTCTCTTGAATTTTCTTTGCATTACATTACTTTACTTACATTACAGTCCCTCATTTCTCTCTGATAAAGTAAGTGCATTTTTAGGAAGGAAGGCATCTTACCATTATACTATCTGTCTCTTTTATGGCCTGATAGCTACAGAAATGAATGGGATGAGAGGAAAGCTGAATAAAAGAGAATGACGGGCAATCGAAGTGACGGCGAGAGGACTGAAGGCATCTTACCATTATACTATCTGTCTCTTTTATGGCCTGATAGCTACAGAAATGAATGGGATGAGAGGAAAGCTGAATAAAAGAGAATGACGGGCAATCGAAATGACGGCGAGAGGACGTACGCCGAAATGATAACCCTTTCTTTCCTGTACTACTTTCATATGTAAGTAGGGATACGTATAGAATGTGCTTATAGTGTACTGTATACCGTACTTGTAGGTAGTTACTTGTGTATGTCTCGGTTACATTAAACCATCATTCTGCAATGCATTATTAAGTATCTAAAACCAGCATCATTTCCAGGTTTTAGTAAAACGTTTAGACTCAGGTTGATGAAAGGCTTGGATCTACAAAGTGAAATCATTCAATACCTACATAATAATAATTGAGATGTGTTTCAACTTGTAAAAAAGTATATCAATGTCATTTTGTATCTAGATATGTTTCTGTGCAATATCATTGTATATGCGTGAAGAATTACACCAAAAATAATTATTGGGCCTTACCTGGTTGTAGTTACGTAATATTCTCTTTTTCAAAGTAGTAAATGTAAATCTCTTGGTTTTTATCTCTTCTCTATCTTTGCAGATATACGTTGATTACCACCGAGAGTTGGTGAGTAAGTAGTAATTAGCCTTCGGGATTGGCACAAATGTTTTACTTTACAAATTTACAGTGTGTAATGTATTGACAATGAACAAGGTTTCCTACAGGAAAAAGAGAGCTAGAAATAAACTCAGTACGTATATGGTATGTTAACATTACAATACCTTATGAAATCGTAGTTAAATTAATGCTAACTACGTAATTACAATTTCATTATACAGACAAAAGACAATTAACGGAGACTGTTGTTAGTGTTGAAACGGAGAAAACATTCATTTTTATCACAATCTACTGGTAATTATTATTTCACGTCAATTTATTATCTACATTTCATTGGTGCAGCGGAATATTTTCGTGTCCATCTTCAAAATATCATCTTATGCAAACTGAAAACTAGTTAGAATGTGCAATTGTATTTGCGTCTTGCGTCCAGATTGTTCCAACGCTTCGTTTACTATTTTGTGTACCTACGTGTTGTTTAATTAAAACTGATTGGTTTCTGATTCTGATGTTGACAGCATACGAGAGTTTTGTAACCGTGTTTTCGGCTTATAAAAAAGTAGATAGAAATATCGAGCTGTGCACAGGTTTCAGCGTTATTGAACACGTGAAGAATGAAAAATAAATGATAGCTGTAGTAAGAAAAGTATTTTTGGACAGCATTCCTAGAGGCATAAACAGTTTTATTGTACAACTTTCCTGAAGTACTTACATAATGGTTACAGAGCTACACAAATAGATTTTTAGCTTCTGAATCCAAAGTACTGATAGTTATTATAATATTTAAATAGTATTATATATAAATAGAAAACTATTGTATTTATACCTAACTTTCTTATGTACATACAAATTGTTAGCAAATAGGAACTAGAGATATAATTTTCCCTTGAGATTTGTAGTGCAGTCATTGAGACCATAGATGTTTAGCACACACTCACGTCCACATTGTCGTCACATAGCGCAGTTACTCAATGTCAGTTATGCTGTGATATTGCATTAGTGATCCCTATCTATTATTTCTGGCATTCATTGACAGAGAGTTAATAAAACAGTGGAGAGGAACCAGCAATAAGTTTATTATTAGTTTTCTGATGGTTTTCTATTGCGTTGTTGTTGAGTGGTGTGCTATAGGCCAATGTTTACAGATGGATGAGGTAGTTTTAGTTTAATGTACAGTTTTGAGTTGTAGGCGAGTTGTACACAGTCGACTTACGACAGAGTACTATATATAGACTTGCATAGGGACAGTGTCATATAAATGCCATTACTACCCATAAAAAATAAATTGACAGGAGAGCGTCGACAGTTAGGAGACAAAGGAAAAACTTTTCATCGAAAGAATAGACAGACGAAGTTTCTTGACAAACGAAAAGTATGAGACAAGTTGCCAAGCAGAAAATTACACCACAATTGACGGCTGTCCATATTTGAGCAGGAGCGTTGCCTTCCTTCAATCAAAAAATTGCAAATTCAACCATAAAATATTAATTTCAGGTAATGAGAAACTGGGAATGATTTCATCAAAAGCAAACATAAAAGAGAAAAACGTTGATTCATCATCGCACATATGGCAAACAATTATTTGCAGATGTGCCCAATTATGATGAACATATGCAAGAACAATAGAAATAATAGTCTATTCACTATTTCCACTTTGTTCAAAATTAAAACGGTCAAAGGTATGTTTTATAGATCTGTCAGCTTTAGATTGGTTTTCTGTTCTCAAAATTCAGAACAAGCGAGTAATTATTCCTTTCATGCATAGAATACTGAAATAAACATTGACATGTGTTCGTATGTACAGTTCATAATTGCGAATGATGAATCAAAAATAGATGAAAAGAATGCCCTTCCCGGGAAATTCCTTGACTCTTGTGTAGTCCTTTATCATTTGCACCACTTCAACTGTCAACGTAATTGCTTAGTATTGTTAAGTTATAATTAATGAAACCCTTTTATAATTTCATCTCACCTTTTCAACAAAGCAGAGCAGAATAAAAGACGACATAAACTGGAAAAATACGGCACATAACGATAGAAGTCCACACATCAGAAGCACATGTGCATATTCCTCCAAATCAGAAAGATTTGGGTGTAGAAAGTTCGTTTTCTGTTGAGGCAAATAGTGTTCTTCAGAATCGGAATTGTCTTTCATATTTGATAAGGTATTTAAAATCGAGGGATGAAGTTGACCACTCTCCACGTAACTATGTCCTTGCCATAATATTGGGTAAGGACTCTTGTTCAATTCTGCAGATATGGAAATTAAACGTATCCCCATCCCACCGACTGCGATCGCTAACGCCTGCATCCACAACAAATATTAGAAACATTTATAACAAACGAAGCTAAATCCATTAGATTTAGGGATTTTTGGACAAAAACAGCATGAATGGAAATAATCATGCCTGCGATTTTATCACACTGCCAAGCAGTTATATTTCTCACGACAAAATAGTATGGATGATAAAACGTTGAAAACGGTGCAGGGGGTATTTTAAATTAGCAGTTATTATTGACATCTTTATTAAGGCTGAAGGCTGAACTAAACTGTTGAATTTAATGAATAGAATATTTATTGCATTTCCAGCGGGCCATAGCCCATCACGCAAATTTGAATTTGATGTATATCGTCGTTCATGAAAACTGATAGTTGAATAGGCAACTTTTATTAAAAACAGTAAAGATTAAAAGAAAACGCGAGTCTTGCCAGATCAATGGGCTTAATACGACAGAAAGGAAAACAAGAAGCGACTTATGAGGAACATTTCATGGTAAATTGATGTTAATATTTTATCTTACCATTGACACATGTGTTACAATCTTGACACCCGTTTTGAGAGGCATGCAGCAGGGATTAACCACCATTTTAATGCCGGAATGGTAATTTATGGGTTATCTGAGGATTCCCTTAGGAATTTTAGCGAAGGCCTTTTCCTCCTCACCTTATAAATTAATTGTGTAGATCGACTGGCATGAGATGTTAAATTATGCACAAAATCATGCGAGTTGAATAGTGCAGTTATTTATCCGGAGTATCTTAGAATATATTATAACCTTAAACGCACACTTAAAGCACATCTGCCACAAGAAACATTGCTCTGTTGAAGAATTACATAGTCGAGAAATCTCGTGTGACTTTATTTTACGGTGTCTAGGTATCTGTGGATATCCCAACTCTACTTGATCACTTTCGTTTGACTTGAACTATAAACCATTCTTTTTCTATTGTACCTACTGTGTTATGTTATGTTTGTTAAAGACTGGAACGTGTGTTTCCCTTTTTGCATTCTGAGTAAATGAGATTTAAAGCTACACAAACATCCTACAGTTAGAGACGGTAGGCAAGAAATTCACGGATTAAAGTACATTCATAACAGAGCAAGCAACAGCCGGTGTGCATGTGTTTTTTGTTAAAGCTACTGACAATCAGTCGTAGATAGCTAAATACATGTATAAACGTTACCTCTGCAGTACATAAGCATACATTCCGGGTATTCTGTTTGAATGTAGAAAGAAACAAGAAGGAAAAAAGGATGATATCATAGAAAACCAAAAATAGCCCCAGAGGAAAAGAGATCTGCGCAGATAAGAATGAGACTCAAGTTGCCAAAAAATTGCAATCTTAATCTACAAATTGTTTTGTGCTAACTATGCTTTAAAGTAGGGGACACGCGGGTGAAATGGATACGCGGCAGACTCAAGATCAGTAAACCCAAAGGTGAACTAGACAAAATAATTTGTATACGTCATGTCATGTGATGGGGTAACCAGACAGGAAAATCGCTCTCCTAATTAGACATTCGTCTCTGTCTCTTCTTTTATTCTCATTAAGCACGGCTGTCGATGCAAAGTCCTGAGAATTTTTTGAAATTACTTACTTGTTAGGTATACAGTTATAAATCATTTTATGAATATGGATTATGGAGCACAAATTACATTTGGGTTCAAGTACGTTCGAGCCATTATAATATCTGTACATAATAAATGAACCAATGGCATGATGGGATCTAGTAACGCCATGAATGGAGTATAATGTGTTTAATAGCAGAAAAACTACTGGAAAGAAGGGAGCTTGTGTAAAATAGTAATCCATCATAAATCTCTGACGTAAGGAACTTGATAGATTTTTATCATTTCCCTGTTCCGTTGTGATATGAATTTTTCGCTTTCTTTCTTAGATGCAATCAAGAAAGTAAGAAATGTACGGTTTTATTACACTATTACACTAACCAGAAAAATGATCCATGGTTTAACCCACTCTATAAGTATAAGATGATGAAATTAAGGACACTTATATGTAATGTGCGATTACATATAAAAGTATGTCTGCATAGTTACACACATGCATAAATGTGGGATCTACTCGCCTACCTACCGCTGCTGCACGGGTATCCTGACATGTGTTTTCCATTAGGGAAACTTTATGTCGTGAGGTAACTTTAGCCATTCTATGGAAATAGGACGAGTGAGACAAAAGCCTATCGCTTTCTATGCAAATTGACATTTTTTCAATGTGGGTTTGTCTGCAGAAGGTGCATTGAAGTTCGAGTAACACAATCGAAAGAAATTGAATGTAATGGCACGGTCATGTAATTCAATTTACAATAGTCTCCTTAGTTCTTACCTTATCGACCTATTTCCCTCTACAATAGGCAAAAGACAATCCAATATCGGCATAGGCATGCATATAAAGATTTGATTCAAGGAGGCCTGTACATACAAACAAAGCCTAGAGCAGTGATGGGAGGAATAATCTTGTATCTATACGCTCTAATATCCTATGTGCATCACAAACACGATATAATTATACATTATGTAGATGCAGTATGTGCCTAAGTCTTGAAAATGTAATGTAGTAAGTTATAAAATAATGACTTTTCGTCTGAAGAAAGAGTTGTAATTATTTTCTGCAAGTAGTTCGACTATCGTTATGTATGTATAGCTGTAGACGGTGGTCGTCGGCCCGAAATTCAATTTAGGAAAACAAAAACTCAATTTGATTGAATTGAATGGGGGAAGAGCAGGTGGCTGGGTGAGTTTGGCAAGACAGAGTGCAGTCCGGGCATTTCGTGACAACGGCACACTTGCCCTAGTCCCAATCCTGTATTTTACTTCAGAAGAGCAATTTATGTAGCATTATGCCATGTTGCTAATCTTACGAGTACAGACACAATGACACAACACGAGTATAGATAGACATAATGTATTCAGCATGGTAATATCTATCTACATGTGGAAATTCATTTTGTGTCTGTACATGGGAAAAGAAGAGAACAGTGACAGAATACATTACTGAACATTCTGCGACCTGACAATAGCTAAACAGACACATTGGACAAGGGAAAGCTAACGACGAGACATCGTTCTCCGTCCTTGTCGTTTTGATCTCTGTCGGGTTGATATGTGCATATAGCAGTGCAGTAAGACTGCCTGTCGTCGTCCGGCGTGTGCTACTGGCACATCATTGATTTAAATAAAGATAAAAGGAATCCATCTGCTAGTCTAATGTGGTTTGGCATGAAATGACATAGAATGGCACTAAGAGAATTCCAGAGTTCTAACCTGTTCTGCTGTGCATATAAGTCCATCCTATACCGGTGCATGTTCTACCTCGCTAAATAAGTAATTTATATGAATATGCCTTTGACTTGACACTATTATCGCCAGAATTGCTCTACTTCCCTTTGTCGGCTGTTTACTTTCGTTCAAAGAATCTACGTGCAGTTGACTGGGCACAACATGCTTACATATCGTACAAGTGCAATTTATTCTGCGATGCAATGATGAAGAATAATATATATTTAACAATGTTGATGCCCGTTTTCTCAGTGCAGAGCCCGGGTTTTATTATATTTTCACCTTTGTGTTTTCTGATTTTCTGGAGCCCTGTCATCGATATTGTTTGCTTGTGGATGTGCTAGATAAACAACAGAAAACTACTGGATGTGAGTTCTTGATATATTATATTTTGTAGATAGTCTGTTTATTTCGGAGTAGCCCTCATGGAGTGGAAAGATCGATTCCCCCTAAATATTCTAGGTGAGCCCATCATTCATCTTCAAAAAGCCGTAGTTTTAGGCTTATGGGCACTTAACAAGGCGATTGCCATAAAAAGCCTCATGCTGCAGCCATAGGTGTGTCATTAACCGTCGTCGAAAGTGAAACCTCAATTGAAGCTCTTTATAGAATGATTTACTGTGTACTCTGAGCCGATCATCACTCCATTTTATGTGCACCTCAGTCCTTAGGACTGTATCTGCTGCACTGTGTACTTAATGCTCGAATAAGACCCTTTCTTATTATTACTCTGTCTAATGTAAGTGTGCTCATTCAGGAACAGTTTTTGCTTACTCAACGTAATGTAAGCCACCTACATACGCTACGTACTCTTTTTTCACTAAAACCCAATGAATTGTGCAGGGGAAGGAGAGCTGAAACGTCCATTCTATAACTCAAAGTCCTTATACAATGAAGGAGAGACATCAAACTAATAACTTTCAATACATCATCCCATTATCCTCATCTGTACAGAACTGAAGAATCTTAATGTCTGTGTGTACCTAAGTACAACAGTATAGGAAATGATCTATAACTTTCCCCTGAATTTGTACGGCTCAATAATATTCATGACATGATAGGCTATAGGAGAACATTAGGGATTCACCAATTATTTGGAGATTCTTCTTAGGGCTTCTGAACATCTACTCCAGGTAGCTTAGACTGAACTTTGACAAAATTCATCTGTAGGTCTCTCGACTGATATGGAATGCGAATACCTTTGTGAAATGGTGTTCCGACTGTAAAAGAGTGACTGGAGTCACGTATTAGACTTTTCTTGCTCTGACTCCGTTTTCCTTGACTTGGCTTCCCTCAGTTTCACTGTTTGTGCAAGTCAGTCGACTGAGTAATTGTTCTAAGGACTTTCCCCGTAGTTTCCTCGAACCACTTCAATAATGAAGGAATGATTAATATACGCTGAGAAGATCTCTCATTCCTTTTCCATTCTATCAGAATTTCATGTCGCAATTCAACTCTGCTGACTCCGCTCTCATCCTCAACTCCACGCTACACATTTCCCAACAAATGTTTCGTGTCCTCTTCCTATTATATCTGTTAGTCCCTACGAGCACCTCTTCCCAGGCAGCTATAAATTCGCCATTTACTCCTAATACCCATACAGTCGACAGTTTTCAGTTCTAAAGTACTCTTACCAGGGTTTAACTCTTAATGGATTGTAGATGAAGACTAAATTCATTTCACTATTCACTACTTTGTAGCTAAACGATTCCCATCTCTTCAATATTCTATCCAATGAATCGCTTCTCCTATGCTTTTCTCCCCACTTCCTATACTGTTCCTTGAATTCCTTGCCTAGTATCGCTCTGTACACTTTTCGCAGTTACTGCTACTTTCAGAATTCCATGGCACAACTCATCATTCTTCTCCAAAGAAGAGCTAATCCGTACGTTTCCAATTTTGTTTGGAAGAGCACGCTCCAATTTTAATACTACAAGGAATCATTAATTTCGCATGCGTTAGATAACACTTTTCATTAATTTTGCCATTTAGTCTTCACTCTTCACTTGCTCACACTTACTAAGAATTTCACCAATTATTAATGCCCTGACTGCTTCATGCTGAAGGTATGTAAATAAACGCCAAAATGGGGATTTCCTTATCCTTTCCACAATAATTAAGTATACCCTTTCAAAATATAATACATTGAATACATTCCATAGTAAACTATTTTCTTTCCTGATTTTCTACTGCCTATTATTATTCCAGTTGCTCAAAACTGATACTAAATACTCCGCCATAGTACAGGGTTACTTATACAACATTTTTCACTGAACCTTCGCCATGCTTCTGTTTCTTTTCACCAAATATGAAAAGCTTTTTCATCCTGGAATACACCATGAAAGTTTTACTTACCCCAACTTGGGTAGTAGTAGGCAAACGTATGCTCTTTTGGAATTTAAAAAACCCTAGTTTTGTGTATTAGGAAATCATGTTCGTTAAAAATCTGTTCTAATAATCATCAGTTTTATTCTGTGTTAATTATTTTCTGCTCTAGTGGTGTTTACTGTTTACACGAAGCAAATTATAAGTTACACTTTTCAAATACAAATGTGTACAATTCATACATATCAAAATACTCTGCAGTTGTAGTTGTAGAGGTTGTAGTGGATATTCGAAGCATAGAGATTTTCATTAGTGAGACCGCTACAGTTATTATACAGTGCACAGGCACAATTCAATTATCAACGAGTTGATCCAAGACGCTAAGGGATTGACGTTACGATAAAAGGGATTTACGATAGGACAGGGTTAGGAAAATAGCAATGCAAAAGTATTTAATGCATTGCAAATAAAAAATCCATTAATCCATTAATAAAAGGATAGTGGGAGGATGGAAAAACAGGGAACTCGTAGAAAGCAGGATTCTCTTTCAAGACTTGGCTGTGAACCACCATCTGTTTAATAAAGGCATATCTCATAATAAGGTAAAATTTTGTGTGTTCATAGTAGAACGTAGAACAACTGCGGTAGACTTTAAGTAAGCAAAGAACTAATTTTCTCTCAGGAAACGATAGCACATGACCATCTTCTGTTTTTTTTCGTGCGAGAAGAAGATTCTACTGGTCGACTGGAGCAGAACATACTTAACTTGCGTGTGATACTAAGTTTGTCACATTGGGTAAGTGGTAGCACTTGAAAATAATATTATGCTCTATAGCCCTTGAAAAGGAAGTCATTCGAATTAACAAGGGCATGGCAGTGGGATGGATGGTGTTGCAAGTGCCTTGCCTGAAACTATAAATTACATTCCTCCATCGTAGCATTTGTTAGCTTTGCTTTCACTTAGAGGCAAAAACAACATTTTCAGTAGCAAAGTAGTAACTACCTATCCCGCAAAAAAATACTGGGAAAAGAAGAATTTTATTCCACCACTGAACCAACAGTTTTCTGTCCGTCAAAATTTTAAAAACACCATTGTAAACATTCATACTAGAATTCAAGGATGATAAATCGAAATGAACAATTTCTTTCCAATTTATGGTCAGGGTCTTTAAAATAGTTACTGGTGGATGTCAATATAATTGTGGCGACAATAGGTCTCTAATAGTCGACCAAGGACACGTTGCAGTGTTTAACGCAAACATTTTGGTGAAAATGCCGTTTGTAAAAGTAAAGAGGATCGTTTTCCTTAATGCCAAAGGAGAGTGTCCGAATAAGATAGTGGAGAAAGCAGGGCTTGGGTATAATCTTCTTAGCCCACTATCGTAAGTAGATTGCATCAAATATTAGTCGGGGTATGAGAGCATTGTAGCGATAGCATTGTAGTGATAGTACTTATCTGGAATGGAGCTTAGTTGCGCTGTTCATTGAGTAATCTGTAGGAAAGGGAGGTGCATGGCGATATGAAAAAAGTTTAATGCAATATAATGACCAGAAAGTTGGGCTGGACCTGGAGTGGTCTAGTCTAGACTGGGAAAGAAATAATGGTAAGAAGAGAAAAGAATCCAATCGTCCTTTTTGAAATTGAACATGAAAAGGACGGAGAGTGAAAGTTTCTTTGTGCACTTATTCCGATGTTGGTTGTCTGTGTCTGTCTGTCTATCCGTAGATATTTGTAGCTAATAGTTTTCTTATGAGTGTAGCGTTGGCGTTACTTTATCTAATAATATTTCATATTCTACAGATAACTTAGGGAAGCACAAAGGGTTAAATCCATTCCTTTCCACAACTAGACAAAAGGTAGGTTGTGAATTGATGCGATATTGTAACTACTATTTCTCCACTATCATATCATAACCGTCAACTCATAGCCCACCGTGCAATGGCAGACAGACCAGTCACTCTGTCCGTAGATATCAAAGGAAATGTTGAAAAGAAGAATAGAGAGCAGGAATTCTTATCACTGACTCACATAGGTAGCCTGTGAGATACAATATATTATTTTAATGTATATTTATCTCCCGTATATATATAATCTTAAGCATTACTTCACCCCGTCTGACTCATCCCGTAGGTAAAACCACATAAAAAGAGAGTGCTCGTCTTAGCTGTAACTCCATGTGTCAAGTGAAGATAAGAAATGGTCCCTTGAACTGACTGACTCGCGTGGAAAGACTGTATAATAAGAAATCTATTTTTCTTGTTCAAATTTCAAAGACATACAGTAGGAATCTCGCTCAGTAGCCATAGCCATGTATGTATACTTTAATATGATACACTTTTAGTACGTAGTAAAGAAAGAAAACTCTTGGCTTCCTCCAAACTTGAAAATCCAATATTATATTTTCACATCACATCAGTTTCAAGTCAAAACTAGTCAAAAGCATTGAAGCAAGACAAATCACTTGTCACTTTCGGTCATAACTTCCATTTTTAATAAAAAGTGCACCAGCTCCGCCCGTCATCAAAACTAAAAGTAGTTAAATTAAGTACACAGCTCAGCAGACAACAATCTGAGGCTAATACACCTACCGGGGATTTTTGTGGCTTCTCCGTGTTCGCCTCTACAGTATAAAGGTGTGCCAATAGGCATTTGTTGGCTTCACCGACATTCCGCGTTTGATAGTCCTGTACTTAAAGAACCTATATCACCTTATTAAGCAAATCTAAAGTATTGCTAATGTAATGTGGCACGATATCATACATCTGTATTTAGCCAAGTTCTTTCCAGTGCGACGTAGGCTTTCTTCGCCAAAGAGGAGAAAGCACGAAGAGAAAGCAAACGCAAGTTCTGCGAACTCCTTCACTAGTTTCCTTTGGACTTTCTTTGCCCAGCCGGATGTGTATGTGTAAGCCAAACTAAGGATAATTAAGGTGGAGAAGGAGACTGAAAGCAAAAGCTGTCAGGGCATCCATCTTCTACATATGAACTCACATTAGTACATCTCACCCAACGGGTACTCATATATACTCACTCACCGAGTGGATTGTTGTCTGTGTATTTCCAGACTTTGTTTTTATTTCATGTAATCCTGCCAACATAGCCTACCTACCTGTTTTTATATGCTTTTGAATCCATATTATTACACACAATATTGCTTACACACTTAAGTATAGAGTACATGATTTTGTGTCATGTGCAATTTTTCTGGAAGCACATGCCTAGTTTCAACACGAATCTATTTCATTTTCCAATATCCCCCCTAATGACGTTTTATTTGGTTTCCTATTTTGTGTAGTAGGTGTGGGTAGGCATAAAACTTATACTAGGCACTTACAAAACTTCTTTCTATTATATATGCTCACAAAATCTGGGGATACGTATTATGCAGGAAGGAAGAAATGATATTAGTGGAATGGAATATCGCAGGAGCCGTTTCGCTTTCGTTGGCTATTGGTAGTTGCATGTCGTGTCAGTTAAGATATGTTCGTTCGTCTGTTAGATGCGAATCTACTGTTAGAGCACGTAACCGAAAGTTATGTATGGCTATTGATATGTTACACAATAGTCGGAAGGTCTGTAGGTAGGTAGGGAGTAGTAGGTGGGCAAGGATTCGGTTCAGTTCCTTTCCTCGCCCTACAAAGTTTCCCTGGCATGTGTGCATTTGAAGTATAAAAAGAGCGTGTGTGTAGTGTAATGTGTGCAGAGTCGAATTTGGATTCTACATGTAATGCAGATTGTAGAATATGAACTGCATGAATATTTCAATGTCAAAAATCCGAATCCTCCCACCGTTGAATTGGGTGTTATGATAAAGCACCCGCAAGTAATGAATTATTCATGTAGATTCTGGTAGGTAGCTTATTAGAATTAGGTACCCACTGCCGCCGACATTCGTTCAACTTTCTAGTATAGGGAATCGTGGATGGAGTTGCAGTGCTGATTTTATTTTCTCTGCTTATAAAACAGATAAAATCAAGATATATCTGAACCACATTAGCATAATATCTAATATATTAGGGAACTATATCAGAATATTATGCAACATACTTAGCCAAATACGTTCTCCTTTAGCGGAAATGAGAATAAGGTTTCAGGTTTTGTGGCAGGGCGATGAAAGCAAATATCTTAAGGAGGTGTACGAATGGGTACTGTGAGAGTGCTCAATCCAAAATTCAATTGTTTTGAGTCCAAACGCAGTTTAAAGTATAAATCCTGTGGCGGGTTAAAACTATGTCGAAAATTGCATTCTCACCCGAAACAATTATTTTTAGGCCTCGGATCATCTTTGACAAAATCCGATTTTTGAGGTATGTATGGTTGCCGTTATCACACCTCCTTAAGTGCAGATGCACCTGATCGAGCCCTTGTGCTAAGAAACGTGTAAATATCTCTGTGAGAGCATAGTGGGATATGTTTGCTGTGTTCTACATGGTAGAGATAGTTCGGGGAATCTGGTCTGTCTTGTTTACCATCGTCTTTTCATGACACAACACCACATCACTGTCACCGACACGAAACATTAAACACAGCCAGGACGGTAACTAATAAGACTGAACGGCTCAGCTGAATCACTTACTGGCTGTGACATTGCTCCACGACCTTTCCAAATGAAATCTATAGTACTGGGCTACAACCAACTCATTTGCGAGAGAGAGAAAGTTAAACTGATTACTAGTATGTTGAGAAAAAGTTGATTACAAATTGTACATGTACAATAATAAAATCTTTTTCTTCTTGGACAGAATGCTGAATTGCAAGACCTTGGTTGCCAATCTTGCCTAACTTTAATAAGCGAGCAATGTACAATCCATAGCCCTATCCATTTTATCTGAGGAATATTAGCTGGAAGTAGAGCCAAAGGCAAATTCAATATACATGGGAGTTCATCTGTTACACAAGGAGCTCAGAATAATAATACAATGTAATACATTTTGTGAATTGTGAACTGTGAGTAAGAAGAATGGGAAATTTTATTAAAACTTGCAAGTTCTTTCACTAAAAATGTCACAACAGCCCAGAGGCAATAAAGTCTATAAAAATGAAAAAACTAAGAACTCCAACTCTAAGTCTCCTTATATTTACAACATTGCTTTGCATTTTTCCTCGCTTACTATCCAGAGCTAATCTTTCAGCTAGGTAGTTGAGTGAACTTAAGCCAAACCGAGGCACGCCAGGCTGAAACAACCGAAGCGAAACCAAGGCAGAGCTAAGCAACATCGAAATAGGCAGAGTCACGCTATTATTCTGTAAATGTGGCATTTGTTCTTCGTTATGTACAGTAAAAGCTTTTCTTCACTTTCCATCATCGCCGTATTATAATGAGCATACAAGTCTGCGAACACTTTCCTGGATTTCTTTGTTTTCGATAAAATGAAATACGTTCTCTCTGCCTTAATGCTTTTCCAGCCGAAGGAAACCTGAAATAGAAAAGAAACTTGACTGCCCACGCTACTATTGCTGAATGACTAATGAACCAATAGCCATTAAGTACCTACGCTATTTTATGACTTTTATCAATTTGTGACGGAATGAATAATAGCTAATTTTAGGCTCGCGTTTTTGTCATACAGATAATGAATAGTGGCAGTGAGGTTGTTGCAGAACCAAATGCCAATTGGACATGGTAGGTAGAATGAAAATGCTTGTGTTGCGCTAATACTTTATTTACCAACCTTAACTGAACCTCATCTAATACACAGGCTAACAGAACTCATTTACTCAGAGTGTGTTATGCTATGCTGTGTGATGAAATGAAATTAACCGTGAAAGCCACGCTCGTGTACACGGCAGAACAACCGACAATAAAACCCATAGATCTGGTTTTCCTAATTGTCCTAGAATCAAGTCTCGTCCAATGCTTTTAATTATCTCTACTCTCAAAGCACACAAAGCACTACGCTGCGCTGGGACTATCTCCGACAGTGCTGATGTGTTTTCGACAGAAACATCCGCGGAATTGAGATCATGTGGCCCCAAACACCACTTTCCACTCATACGGCCTCAGCACCTGTTTTTAAATTAGTCATCTCGCTCACCACTAATTTCTATTACGTTCCTATACACTACGTAGGTATTATCTTTGCATTGTACTCCAGCACCAATGGGAAGTCATGTAAACGAACAGACTGTGGCAAGAAATACGGAAATACCTGTTAGATTTCATAGAATAATTGTTTCCTCTTTATTTAAATGCTCCTTAAACGCTACCATTCTCTTTTGTCCTAAAAACAAAATTTTTTTAATGCTAATCCTGAAAATACTCACTTATCAGTATAATTATAATGTTCTCAAAACTTACCGTGTTATGGAGAAAGTCCTCCTGTCCGTGGAAATGCATTTTCATTGAGTGCAAAAATATATTTTTATGTAGTGTTTGAGCATGAAAGAAAAAATGCCATTAGCACATGGGAGGCTTTAATATAGTACCCTGTAGTAATTAAATAAGACGCAGACACAGGTCCTTTGCATACGTTAATTAGCACTAGGAAGACAGAGACAAAACTACTGACCTATCTGTCTAGAATCTAGAAAGAAAATTACCCGACTACAGATGAGCCATTTGGTTTGGTAGTATTGTTAGTCCTGATCTGATTACGCACCCTGAGAAAGTTCAGAGTGTAATTCTAAATCTGAAGCGAAATCATCATGAAGTTCTTTATCTTGACTTTGGTTATCTCGATTCTCTTTGCATACTTAAGCAGTAGGCTTTGTGCATCCAATTTGTACAGAGAGTAATTAAAAGAGCTTTTCCAAATGCTTAGTAAGTATACTTTTGATTCGGAGCATTTAGACGCATACTTGGACTGAATACCTAAGTAAGCCAAAAGGCAAGCTCCCATTTTTCATCGGATTTCAGGAAATCTTTTCAGGCTCTCCTCCCATTTTCTTCTCCATTCCAAATTAATGGTGTAAGTATATTTTTGTTTCACCACTACAGTTCTCCACTGCGTATTGTGTAACACCGTATTATTTACAACTTTCTAAATGCAGCATGCAATCAATTCAAGAAACTAATTTCCTATAGTCTCTTTCCCTCTCTATATACGACTATAGATACAGAATGGCGGTCGTTAGTAATGTAACCGAAATTGAGTCATAGAGGATATGATATTTTCTTTTTAGAAGTTGACCGTAACCTAATGGCTTGGAAAGGACGGGTAAAAACGTCTGGGAAGAAGAAAGGAGACGAAGAAGAATTAAGTAAAACAGTGGAAGTCAGTAAGTAGAATGAAATTTATGAAGCTCCGTCTTTTAGTTTATTCTTTTAGGGTTTGAATTTCCCTATAGTTCCATTTCCCCGGAGAAAATCCGAGGGCGACTTAAAGCATGGTTTAATAGGGAAAGTGGAGATAATTCATACCTATTAAAGTCTGTATATAAGTATGTAGTTTAATGTAGTGGCAAGGTCACTTTCTCTTGCAGATTTTCCCAGGGGAAACCTCTGAAACACTCGGGAATGACCAACACTGTTTTACTTTATGACCATGTCCGTTGTGTCAGAGAAAGTAAAAGTATCTATAAGGAGAAAGTAGAGGTGATGCAGTCTTAAAGGATTTGTAATATATACATACTAGTAGCAATAATATATCGAAATATAACAGTTATCAACTATAGGTACCTTATATAAGTATATATTATTGTATTGCAAGGACCTACTGCAAAAATTGCCACACTAAACGTTGTATGAGGAAAAATACGTAGTAGCTCCGTAAAAATGAAGCTACATTAAAGTTACATGAATATTGCATCTTGCTCGTCAGATAAGGTTTTATAGCAGAATAGATACAGCTAAATATATGTACATAAGTACTAATACTAAATATAATGATGTTAAAGTGATATATATTTGACTATTTGGTTTCGTTGCTTGCGTGCCGACGCCCGGCGCCAACTTTCCTCTGCAAGTACGGCAAAACTGCTAATTTTTCGGAATGGGTTTCTTTCGGTTTCCTTCAGTTGCTATTGTAATCCGTTTCATTCTTGGACAAATCGTAAATGCTCTGGAGAGGTTAGAAATTTTGGCTTGGCATTCGTCCTGGCTCCGACTTGCGCATGTTGCTCTATTGTACTACACTTCTCTGTTATCTATAAGAGGTCTCATGTATGTGTTTGTTGCAGTATCTCTATGTACTATCTTGTCATGCAACTATGCCCTTCTGACACGAATCCATTCACTCCTATCCACAATGAAACAATCTAATATCATTACATAGACTTTGTTTGCAAAAAATACCAACGAAATCTTTCCACCCATTTCTTTCTCCAACTCTGGCATTTTCATTATGCTTATTGGTAGGCAACTCCGCAAAAAACATTCTTTTCTTTCCAAGTGTTACATTTTACATTACTGCAAACTAACAATGGGCACTAACACTGTAACTTATAAGAAACGTTAGTATACTGACTTATTATATATTCCATCAATTTAATTCTTGATACTATTTTGACATGTACTTTAATTCTTGCAGCGTATTAATTAACTGGAGTAAATTAAACGATAAGTTATAGCAACTTCATTACGGCTATTTCATGTACAATTATGTAACTTTCCATGAAATATAGCCTAAAAGCCAGGGAATATGCACCACAATTTTTGTACCGCCCTTTGGTATTCAAGAGGTTGTGGTAAATTAGTGGGAAAAGAGTTATTGTGGAAAGTGACATTCAGCAATTCATTCAGGAAGTCACAATTACATTGTCAACGAGGATGAAAGTTTAAATTCTGAGTTTTCCAGTAGAGTTAAGTGAGGTCTTTGTACTTTATGTAAATTTGGTCTAACTGTTTCCATTAGAATGTTCAGTCTATAGTTGTGCATAGGAAATTAGTACTCAGTAGGGTTTAGTGAAATGTAGAATGAGGAGGAGTTGGCCGAACAAGGGTTGACTGAACATGCTCCGCCATATGTTGTCTTGATTTAAACAAGCATAATAAAACATTATTACTACATTGAATTAACAGAGTTAGCGAAATTCGACAGTGAAGTGGAGTGTAAGGCGAGAGGGAAATTCATTTAGAAACACAGTTTGCTCTTATCTTGGGCATGGAGGGAAGAAACCGTGGAGTAAAGAGCAATAATAAAGCAAACCTCTCATCTACGTACACATAAACAATTACAATTTGCAATAGTCAAGTGTTTATATAGTTACATTGTAGCCTTGTGGATGGGCAGTGTGGCTCGTGTGGCGTTAGGCGATATTTCGGGATATTTGGACAGAAGAAAAGTAGCACAACATAGATTGCATGGCATAACAGGGAATATCTAATCCACGGAGGAATAAAGAGCGTACCTACTACTGGACTGAAAACTTGACGCAATTTTATTGGACAAACACGCAGTGAGCCAATTCTGGGGAAAAGAGCGAGAATGAACAACATGGCATGACATAATGGATTTGAGGACAAAAGACTCTTTTCCATGCCACTTACGTATACTTATGCTTTTGTTTGCTGGGCATTTGTATATTGTAAGGTAATTTTACAAGCAAATGTTGTACAAAGCGAATTGAGTTCAGAGTCGAACAAACCACGTTTTAGTCACAATTCTGCTCTGTCTATTGTTCCTCTCTACTTTCTACTTACTTATCCAGATCCCCTCTGCTTTCCAAGGAAATGGTAACAGAATCCGCACGTTAATGTAATGAAATGCAAGGGTAGAAATATTGCAAAGCCAGGTACTTGCTGAATTATTTACTACACAGCAACAGTTTCATGTCATGTTAACTCATGTTATGGCCATATATTATTACTAACGATCCGATTCCCTTCTCTTCGAATCACCACTTTTCAATCTGACTGCATCCTTGAAAGAAATACTCATCCTATGAACTTGTGCATTACGTGAAAGCAGTTAATAATACATTACATTCATAAATACGTATGATATCATCATTCTCTCCTGTGGTCTCCTCCGGTTGCTACTGGTTTAGTCGCTCCAGTTTCTTCTCCGAAACTATGAAACTAGTGTCCAAGGGGAGGCCAACTTCTGTAATACTTCTGGATTATTTTTCTTTAGATATCCTCTCATAAATAAATAAATAAATGGTGAGAGCAAGAGAAATGCCTGGCGCCCTGTTTACTGTCGAATCAACTCAATTTCCCTTTTATTTTACTACATCATTCAATAACCCAAAAGATGATGATGCAAAGCGCTGAACTTGGCTCTGTAAACGACAAAGAACACAATTCTCTCTATTTATCTTCCTTCTGCCTCTTCTCTCAACGTTTACTACAACGATCCACTGAAACGCAGTCGCTATCCGTAATAAAAGTACATTCCTCCAATTCAAAGAACAAAGAATACTGCGTTGTCTAATGTCAAAGAATGCATACACTATCAAAAGAAACAGAAAACATCAAAGCTTTAACTATACTCTACAATTACCATATCATTTTACCCGAAGTCAGGGATCTAACATTTATTTCCTCCAACCATTTACAAAACTACCTTTGTAAATTGCAAGCGAAAATATTTACGTATATAAATGACATAACGTTTGGGGCAAAATACATATTTTATAAACCTGCACTTAACTTCAGGACATTATAGTTTAGCCTAATAACATGTCAGTTGCATTAGTGTATAACAGGCATACGTATATTCCCCTTTCATGTAGCTTCTATACCATCAAATCAAAATCCTATACCATACATGTTGATAGTTGCCAGCATTACTTCAGTTACAAATTAAACACAAGCATAATATCCTGCATTAAAATAATAACAGAATACGAATGTAATACTAGCCGAATTAAATTGACACTGTAATTTGATATTCAGCTAAATGAGAAATGGAGACTACAGATAGTAATGCCATTAAAAAGGCGTCAATGACTGTAGTTGTCAAACCCAGGGGCTTTAACCTTTACATTAACCTTTGAACTTTTGAGTGTTAGCACATACGCCTAACTAATATTGTCCTTTAGCGATTTTGCTACTAATTAATTACAAATTCAAAACCAAAGTGCAGAGTAAATGGTAAGTAATTTCGCAAATTGAAAATCTCATTTTAATAAGGACATGCATCAAAAGTAATCATTGTGCTGTTCGAAGTGTCATTTTATTGTGTATAGTGTTGATATTTATAATTGCTTTAATTGTGCAATTAAGTTATGCTTTAGATAATGTAAGTAATGTGCCTTGTAATAGGAATCCAAAAATGTTTGCCCACAGGTAATTAGCAATTAGACAATTGCTAATGGCTATTTGTAGAAACTACTCAGCATAGTCTTTAATTCAATATCCATTGGAGCCTACATTTATTACTTTTTAAATAATTAAACGCAATTATTTCAGAACGATCAAATAGTAATGCACAGTCTATACTATCTCTACAGTGTAGTGTCGCAATTAGCTGTAGGACTGTGCTAATACAGTAAAAACAACACAGAATGCATATAAGAACTGGTATCGCACTGACTGTGCTGTAATCTGCAACGCTTGCATTAATCTATCAACAAAGCTGTTTGAGTTGAGTTGCTGAAGGGAATATACTAATGTGTAGCAGTCGTGTGTACTAGAGTGTATGCATTAGGTAGTGTATAAGTAGCTTATCTAGTAAACCATGCTTGAGTTAATTTCTTTAGCTTGCAAATAATATTATTACTACGACAGCCACCTAACCAATCTCTTAATCGTATTATTTGTATTCTGAATGCTAGTTAGGTACTCACTACTCCACCGTAATACTGCTTCTTGGTAAGTGCATTAGAGCTACTTTACATGAACTGAAATTACTATAATGGGACTTGATACTATAATGGGAATACTTGATAGCTATAATATTTGTATATAATGGTACCTCCACTAATTTTATATCTGCAGTCTATATTGTAGGATAAATAAATAACTGTAAATTTAAAATTATCGATGTTGTATATATCTGAATTTATATGCATATCTATATCTGAATTTTATAATAATAAGTTTTGCTTTTGCGTTTATCTGTAACTTACCCGATTCACAACAATATGGCTTTGATGTGTCATGCGTCGTACCATGAGACAAAATTCAAAAAGCTTTATTCAAAACAAGCCCAATTTTGTTAATTTCGTGTATCTTTACTTTAGCTGAAACATTTTGCCGGAACCTATTACTATAGGAAATTAACTGTTTTATATGTATTAATGAAATAAGCTAACTAGGCAGTGCATTGAGTTTACCATTTAATACTCGGTTGACGCTGCCTTTACAAGTATTTGGAAACTGTTTTCATGACCCGTGTGAATAGCTGTAGTATACTTACCATGATAAGTGGTTATATAGTTTTATACAAACTCGTAAACCTACTGACACAAAAATCAATACCAGTGTATAGCAACGTTTTGTTGGATAATGTAATTGGTAATAAATTAAATTGGTTAAATATTGCTCATTAATGAATTAATGCATGCATACCACCTTTTATGTGTAGTCTACAGTCTATTCTTACTATTCCTTTGTTATTTTTATGCATCCTTTTCTCTAGTTAAAAACAGACGAGTCTTAAAAGCAGTAAAACAGGAGGAAAATTTGTATGTATACATCTTGTGTAATCGGGAAATAAAACTTAATTGAATTACCGTGAGATTACATAATGGCAAAAAGCAAAGAGTGAGCATTGCCTCAATGTAGACGTTTGCATCGCAGGAAGTTTAACTCTGTAGCACTTTTAGGTTAACACATTGGCTATACTACTGAACTAAGTATAAATACTTTTGTTGCATGTCTTACTCCAATGGATTTTCTTGTGGCTTCTATTGAATATACCATATGTGCCTATGTCAATTACTTTATTCGATTAGTCTCACAGCAATAATTCACTTCAGCTAATAAATCATGATTAAACTCATGAATCAAGGCGCTGATATACACGCCTTTTGTGCAAACACAATTTGTCATTTTTTCAAACAACTTAGTAATACACGATGTGTCATTTATTCGGGATTGTTTAATAGGAAAATGCATTTTCACAAAAGTAGTAATAGCAGTCAATGTGTAGCACAACTATAAATGCTTTTAAATAAATGCTTCACGTGATTGACGGTCGAACGGTTAACTCTCTGCGACATTTTTAATAACTTGGCATGTGTCGACTGTTTTGAAATATTAGTCAGTATACAGATATTATTTATGACGTTTCATGACTCTTTGTAGCAGTTGTATAAAACAGTTGTAAACGTGTTTACTGTTTAGTTTTAGGATAAAAAAACGAAATTTCCCAGAACAGTACATCGCCTGCATTAACAAAATTAGTTTCAAGGTTTGGAAGACAAATACAAGCAAACTGAGTGAGTAGAGTTGTCTTGTAGTCTTAATTAAATCATTACTCTATGTAAATAGATTCTCCGAAAAAGAATGTTTGTTTTCTGGAAAATTAAATATGTATATGTAATGTTGTTTATTTGCCGTTTCTAATTCTTAGTACTGGAATGCTTTAGGCTTTTATGTTGTTTGAATAGCTAAGGATTTTGCAAGCAGTTGACTCGCTGTATTCATTATTTATATTAGCGAGATAAAATTTGGGGAGGGTTGATTATTTATTTGTTCTCGTAGAATTAGATAGAACTTGTTGCAGTAAGACAATAATTATCCAGTCTTTAAGTGAATTCTTTCAATCACCAAATATCTGTAGCGATTGCTAGATGTAGACACGGAAAATGAAATTATGTTGATATTACTTGATAGGTTAGTGCTTGAAGATGCTGGCCGATCAATTTATTGCGCAAAAATTTGGAGAGACTAAAGGAGGGAAAGAGTGTTCTTTGAAGGATAAGTTTGCATGCAAATGCCCTTTGAAGTTTTTCTCGTTCATTTTTTAGAGGGTAGCGTCTCATGTGGAATGGCAAAGAAAGATTCTGTTTGATGATTACTTCAATAAAGTTACTTTAAGTTTTTGTTACGCCTCGCTTTAATGTAAATAGTTAGTTTGGAAGAGAAGAACAAGCAAGAATGGGAAGTAATCCAAGTTTGTTCGGTTCAATTCCGTAGATGTTCTGTAGTGTTTTCAAGTTCGCTATGTAATGCATAAGTATATACAACTATACCTACTACGATAAGATGAATCCACTAGAACTTACAAGGTCTTTCCAAGTAATAATTTAGCTACTAATTCAATGTGATCCTTAGGAGATCGATTCACATGTTTCTAATGATGCTACTTTCTACTCCACATAATTACTATAATAATGACATACATCATTATATATTCTTATAACCTTCTGTGTCAACAGTTTTAAGCAGATTTATTGATCCTAATGCGCATTAGAATCTCCCATAGACATTGCATTTTGCTCAACTCATTTACCTATAAATCTTGTAGGATCACTTGCCCTTTTCGCAATGTTGTTCCAAAATAACATCTGCTTCAGCAATTTCCATCTTTAATATGTTTCAAGTTCCAACTACTACTAAATAAACTTTTCACCGAAGTAGCAAAGCCTTTTGTGGGCAAAATAGTTGTTTGCGGGTAGGAACATAAGTAATATATTATAACGTAAGTAAACCAATGTGTAGGGAAGTCCTAACATTAAAAATAAGCTTTATTTAAGTACCAATGACATAAATCATGATCTTTGTTGAATAATCGTTAACTAGAGCAAATATAATCTAAATACAGCAATGAAATGAAGCCAAAAGCACTACATAGCATAGTTCTAGGAATCTCCTAATTCTACAAGACTAACTATGTCGTACAATTTATAAGTAGTTTGTTTAGTGTTTTGTCAATGCCAGTCAGATATCCAAATCTACCCCAATGCAGCTTTGCTTTTTTGTCATACACAGTCATGGCAGACACTAATTAAATTAAGAATTGTATGTGCGTGAACGTTTTCAGTGTTGACGCCTTAGCAAACATGGTGCAACTTTCCCACTGCATTGACACAAAAAAACATATTTGGGAAAAATAAATCCGTGTTTTATTTCTAACGACTACATATGCCCACGCTATAATAATTTTGAAATATGTAAAACTACAGCGACTGCGTATTACACGCGAATTCACCCGAAATGCCTTTCATTTCAGAATTCAGATACTTTTGTTAACCAGTTCGGATGCTAAGTCATTCCATTTACAAATAGATTCACCACATGAGGATGGGAAGCTCTATCTAGTATTAAATAGCAGTGTGGGGATATATGTAAAATGTACACAGTTTAATTGGTGATACTATCAAACTGCACTTTGAACTTCTTAAAATGAATATGTTTTTGCAAATAAAATGATATTATTCTCAGATACTACCAAAATAAAATCTTCTGTATGGATGTCCCTAATGTAATTATTAGTAGTATAGTGAAGTCTTTAAACACTAAAACTTCAAATATTGCTCATATTTTCTTTATTATTGCAATTCAATTATTTTCTTACCATATCAGGTACTAACAAATAAATTCTAATTAAACATAAGTAAAGTACTGTGTTCTTGTACATGTACATACTTTCTTTCCAAGATTTTGTTCCAGGTCATTTGATAGTAAACTACAAGACAATGAGAGTTGACAAATGTTATATTAATATATCAGTGACTAATGGTATCCTCACTGTATTGTACATCTTGTTTGAAAAATATTTTAATTGATACGAAATACAATAATTGAAGTACGTTACTATTGTGGAGGTCTACATAGTAAAGTATAGTGTTAGTGTGATGATGAACTTACTGGGATTTTCCATAAACTGCTACTCTAAGAATACACTAATAGCTACAAACTATGCTAACTTAAGTATAATATTAGAATAACAATCCATCACACAATAATTAATTACATACATATAATTGTCCAACATTGAACGTACATTTCGTGCATGATAATAATCAGAGCAACAATCAGATAACAAATCGTTTCCATTCAGTGACCATATAAATGCTAAACAATTGCAAATACCAGCTTCGCAATGTTCTCTCTCCAGTAATATATTCGGTATGTACAGATATTTATATAGTAGTACATGTTAAGTTTTCTATCTAATCAGTATTTATTAGGTATCCGTGTAATATGTCAAGTTTGTTTAGTGTACTATTTGTAGTATCATAAACATTATAATTTTCCAATCGTACTTTTTAAAGCGCCATTTGCTCCTTCTATTCACTTCTGTCCACTGTTCAGAAGAGAGGTCCTTACTCTATCATATGTAATTATTTGCCTGTATTAGGTGTGTATGTTAGGTAATGTCAAAGACTTACTAATACGAGTACAACCCATTAATCGTAATTTTGATTTTGCACTAACTCCGATTTCGGTTTTGTTTTACTCTATGTATGTTTAAGTAGAATGAGCTTAGATTATGAATTTTGTAATGTCAGTTCATTGTTATCATATCAATCTATGGTAAAATTACGGATGATGTATAGGCATAGGTATTCAACTATTTAATTACTAAGAAACTTACGAGCAATAGAAATTCACTCATGTAGGTATTGTACTAAAATGACATTGAAATTACGTACAGGGACTTGGGACTGTAGAAATGATTTTGTTTCCTTCATAAAGTCTGGGGAACAGACGTTTTATAACATGTAGTAATACAAAGTTAAAATTTCGAAGTAACAGAAATTGTGACGCTTCAACATTTATCAAGGATATATCTATTAACTATACCTATTTATATATATAGTAGTATACACAATAAATCTACTCGTCTTTTGTTGCATACCTGGTAATTTGGTATGTGAAATATATAGTTAGCATGCATTCATGAAACTATAGTGTCTATCAGTACTAAACAGACTAAACACGTTCAGTTAATTGAAAAGTTTATCGCGACTGCAACTAATAAATATTGTGCGGTTAGTCTCTGAGAAGCTATTATTTTTATATTATGTCCTGTACAACTATACTCTACACAGAAATAGTACGTTCGTCTCATAAACCTAAAGTATGGTACAGTAGCTCCTAGCAGCTACTGCTTATACACTACTAATATAATATATGTATAATTTACTGCAATGCATCCTGGAAGAAATGTGTGTCACAGTACAGTACAGACTTAAATGTCCATACAAAGTACAATAGTCCAAGTTTTGTTATTTACGTGAAGTTTTGAATTGGAATAATTGTTCAAAGTGTATGATTCTGATCAATGAATTTTAGGAAAGGTTAGATGTGATCGGCACTAAGAATGCAATACAAGTAATACAACCCGTGCAATTGTGATCTGACTTGACTGTCTTGAGTAGAATAGTAGAGACACAGACATACGTAAACGTATTTAAGTAAGTAGGGCTGTCTTCAATTTAGTTTGCTTGGTTGAGCTGGACAGGACAGTTTAAGAAAGGAAGACTGAACTCTCTCTGTTGTTCCGTTGGTAGAATAATATCTCTTCGCCCCCGCCCTCTCAATAAACCAGACAACAGCAGAATATTTCGATTTTCCATCCACATCCGCCTGCTGAAAATATCTTTTGGTTTGTAGTTGTATGGGAGAGTCATGCTGTGAGTCATACAGACATTCTTAGTCCTGGATTTATCAATGGCAGAGGAGATGTAGAGGTTAGCACAGATCCGAGAGAACAGTACAGTGTGTGGGTAGGTAGTAGTACTTATAGACAGGAGTTAGTGTTGAATTTTGAATTTGTTCGTAATCACAACCCCGGCATGTCAATTGCCTCTTTCACATAGACAATAATGACCCATAGGAAGTAGAGCAAAAGGACAAAATCAACAAAAGCCATACTCAAGAATATCTTGATCGTGAGACTTTGGAAGAGTTTGTCATTTTTTTGCGAGGCAGCAAGCACTACGGCGGTAACCACAATGACCAATCCATATGTAATGGCTACCCAGACCTTGGCCGGTGTCTTGCTTTCCTGTACATTTTATAGAAATTACTTATTGTTAGAATCTCAAATGGAAATACGCCTACTTGCACAGCTAACTGCCACATATGCACTTACTTACTACTCGCTAGTACGGAGAAGAGACACCAATAATAATACTCTTTTAGGACACAATGACATCATATTTACGTCGAGAGCAAAAGGAGGAAATAAAATAAAGCCACTAAAACACGTACGGATACGTTCCCAGAATAATAGGGCCGGAAGCCCTCACATTCCCATCCCATTAGCATAGCATACCAATCCTTTCATGACATATAAGCTTTAGCATTCTGTACTCTTGCAAATAATAATCATAATAATATTTCCATCTTGAGCCGAGGAGAGACGACTTGGCTATGCTATCTCTCTACTTATGTTTATAGTAACTGCATACAAATAGTTCTGGCATTCGAAAACATAAAGATATAAGTAATTGTGCTCTATGCATTCTCTCGGCCTGACTCGAAAGAATACAATTTAAAGTAATGCAATGTACTAGAAAGCAATAGAAGGACACCACTACATGCGGCTAAAGCCAGATTACAGGAAAATCAATGGAAACGATGTAATTCCTTGGCTCGTTTGACAATATAAATATTTAATTAATCTTCCGAATCACATATACATACTCTCTGTTTTACCAGCCATGGCCATACTATCACAGTCTGACTCTATACACACACAATAAGACGATTCTCCGATCGACATTCACTTGAAACTGTACCAGAACTCCATGCCAATTCAATCCAATTCAACTCCCTCATCATGTATATTGCTGCAATTCAAAGAGGAACTGCATACGTAAGTATAAATACGTCGAGGCTACTAAATACTTCAAACTGAAATAAGAGAACCAAATGTTAATGTCAACACAACCGATACGGAATCCCTATTTGTTGTCTACACCGCATTAACTATTACTGACCCAACCGAAAACAAAACGCAAGGAAATATCTGCTAACTGCCAAAATAATTAAAACAATGATAATTATTCCTATCCTAGACATTCTTGTTCGCTATCGACTTAACTATCTTTTTTCCTAAGTAATTTAAGCTACAATAATAAGCCAGTTTTTAGTTTATTTACTTGTTTTGACAAACTGATTCCAAAAATGCAGTATATATTTATGACCGTCTTTCATTTCTCATCATAGAGTGACAAACCTCCATTAACTCACTACACGACACATAAGAACAATTTGAAAGTACTTTCATTATAAGGCAACGGTGCCATATAATCATGTCCAACCTGCCATTACTCATCGGAATACTTAGTAGCAGTACATCTGAGCATAGTCTATTCTGTTACATCTGTTAGAACTAACGCTGAAGCTAACTAAGTTATAGAGTACATCAAAGGAAATAAGTAGTTGAAAAGGAAAGGGAGGAACGAAGGAAAAGGATAACAAGTGAATTCCATTTCGCATAAAATTTGTATCTTAACAGCTACGCACGCTAGAGCTTAAGTCAAACAAACTAAAGAGACATTACATTTTGAGAAAAGGAGCGGAGGTTCTTTGAGTTGCTTTTGCCTTCGCTGCCTACATTAGTGTTTCCTTCTTAAGTAAGTGAACCATAATGTAGAAAGCATGCCCCGTCATTTTATGCAAAATTAAATAGCATTTAAAGCCGGCAATTAAGGGCAAAACGACTAACCAGTCATCTTCCATACACAAATAGAGCATAAGGGAAAATCAATCTTAAAAGCTTTTCATAATGCACACGTTATGCCTTAAATATCAAGACACGTAAATAGACATTAAAGTCACGGTTACATAATGTACAGTTATGTAAACAGACTTGAAACTATATTATCCAATTTTGTCCTAATGTAGTAAATAGTAGCTAGTAAGTAAGTATATCTGATAGCTAAGCTACGCGCGTGTCTATATACATAAACTCTGGCGAATGCAGCAATTTGATGTACTAAAAGTGCACACTCAACTGATATGATCCCTGTTGTTTAAATGAAGGAATAAAGGCGCATACCTAAACTCGGCTAACTTGTACCTACTAATAAGCACTAGTCAATTATTAATAGATTCTGCTGGTAGGAAGTAGTAGAAACTACACCTGCCTTGCTTTGTCTTTACCGCATTCAGCGTTTTATATTCAGTATCTGGGAGGGAGCACTTACATTTACATTAGGGGCCATGCCACAGATACTTAGAAACACATTAAAAGCTCTGTACACTCACCTAAATGTACATATGTATGCTCTAACTAGAACTACAGCTGTCTGCTGTCACTATTACCGTTGCCTAACAGAAAAGAGCACATCAGAATTGCTAAGGGAAGGCTTAGAGCCCACTACTTAAGAATCTAGTGCACAGTAATAGTGCTCCACGCAGTTGAGATGAACAAACAAACGCCAGGCGTGGGAATCATCTATAATAGAAATCTAAATAGAGAAAGAAAGACGAATGTAATACGGTATTACATTTGAGTGAAAAGTACTAAGGGAAATCCACTGCTAGTTACCTAACATAAAACAGAGATTTGAACACCTCACGTTTTCCGAGAAAGATGCTTCACTACTGCTTGCATTTCATTTCAGAGAAAGCAGGAAATTATTCCTAGACATACAGACTCTTTTCGAGTATCTATTTACTATTTACTCAGAATTGTAAAACAAACAAACAATCACTGCCAAACACTGGATGTATTAAGAAGGAGGCTAGACAGAACTAACAAGACAAGACACTGACAGGAGCTTAACACTTAAGATATAACATAACCCATGTGTAAACAAATTCATCAAACAAAATAACAGACAATATGCTACATTATATCGACAAACAAGGACATGAGAACATTTACGTGATACGGATCTCTAATCCTAATGCATATACTAATACACAAACATCCTTTCTTTTAGTCGAACACATGTTTTCACACACACACCAGACACATGCACTTCGCACATACTCAAACTCACCAGCATCGCTAATAAAGAGTAAATCAAAAGAGAGAACTTTAAAACCAGGCTTAATATACCATCTATCATAGCAAGTGTCTGCTTTCTCTCATACCCAGGAAATAAAAGCTCTAGTATCAAATGATAAAAACACTAAAAACTCACGCTGTGGACAAAAGATTAATTTATACGTACCTTTTTGATCGAGCGTAGTAGAAAGAGTGATGATAAAAAGCGAATAACACCGGCAATAAGAGACGCAATGGAGCAGATTAGTAAAATTTCGATTAAATTATCTTGCTCATTTGTCACTGGCTCAACGGATCCGGATTTAGTAGGAGGACTCTTTTCTCTACTAATTAAGGGAGAGTCACCGGGGGGTAGCAGGGCATTAAATGCAAACCAGATGCCCATCACGCCATAACCAGTTGCCACTACCTGTATTGGATCAAACAAAATAAAATGTCATAGACTCATTCAATCAACTTCTTACGAACAGCGACAGAAAATTCACCATTTTTCTAGTTTCTCCTACAACTATAATCAATATTGTGTACCTAACATAGAGGAAAGGGCCGGGTAACATGCTGCACTGGATTTTAGTTATTAAATACATGACTTGTGCATTAGTCTAGCTGTTTGACAAAATTATCGGGCTAGATTCAATTCCATATGAACGAACATTTGGACAGCTACAATCAAAGAAAAGTTGACTTGGCAGTCATTAATCTGTCTTT
>JABASH010000268.1:0-46631 GCA_019776445.1 Tomocerus maximus | reverse complement strand
TTGACTTCGTCGATTTTTAGCTCGAAAACGTATACTTCATTCAATGTACGATTTTTTGCTATAATATGTAATTTTGTCTCCTCTATCACCTCCTGGTCCTAACTCCATACCCGGTACCCTCCTTTGATTAAGTATGACAATAACGGACCTGATATGAGACGACGATTTAATAACATCCACGTCATCTTTCCCTGGCATTAAAAATAAGGCATGTTTAGGATTTGTGACAAGAATAACAGGCCATTGTCCATGTGAAACATCGGTGAAAGCAAAAACACCATTGTCGATCGCCGCTACACGGTACCTATCACGAGCAGAAACGATAGTTTACATCTCAAAACAACAGTAAAACCACGAATGATTAAATATCTATGTAAACTAAACGTACATTCTATTTTCTTTCCAATCCCCTAATTCTAACTCAAGAATTCCACTCTGCTGCAAAGTATACATTTCAGGAACAATCCCTCCTAAGGTATGTAAATGTCCGCACATGTAAGCTACTCCACTTCTCATTAAAACTCTCAATCCAGGATCCGGAGATATGATACAAGACGTAGGATAATGACCAAACCAAACGGTGGCATTACTTTTCGAACTGTCTTTCTCAAATTCTTGAAGCATTCTATATTGTTCATCAGAAATGCTACCAATGAAGTTAAAAGGTCTCTTAGGTCCAGGGTCCAAACAAGCATCCACGCCAATAAAAGAGTAACTTAAAGATTCTTTCTTAATTGTGTACATGTAGGAGCGTAAATGTTTCTTCCCTTGAATTGAAAACTTGTGGAAATAACTTTTCTTGCTATGTACACTGGGTACATTGAAATTATCTGTAACACGAAATAGAAGGGTAACATTAATTGACAAATAGTTATGCGTACTCTCCAAAATTCAAATAATTCAAAACTTTTTATACCATGATTTCCCCTAATATCCAACCATATGGTTTTTGAAGCAACTTCAGTTTCAGTAAGAATCTCGTTATAATATTGCCATTCTTGAATATATTGGGCTGACCCCATGTTATCTTCTGTTTTTGAATCCGCAATATCGCCTTATACCCCAAACCAAACGGAAAAAATAAGTCTTTAGCTTAAAAAATTATAAAAGTATAAAGTAAATTGGAAAGCCATATACCGGATGCGAGGACTACTGTAGGCTGGATGGCATTTATTGTATTATTGCAAAAGTCTCGAAAGTCTTGTATACGTTTCGGGTCATGAAAAATGCTGATATGAATATCAGAGATCTAAAAATTCCAATTCTCATTAAATTATTAATTCTACTCCAACTCCACAAACAATACGCAATTTACTATTACATATAATACAATTCAATAAAAGACTGCAGGATTGAAAAATTCAGCAAAGGTGAAAGGTATAAGTAAAAGTCTATTAGAAAGTAACGAGTAAACATCTAAAGATATATTTATACTTTTTCATTTAGATTATCATACCATTAGGGTATTAAAGTTCAAGTAAACTTACTTGAATGAACCACATTAAATGGTCTGATGATGAACCCATCTTATTTTCATTTTTGTAGGAAGGCTGACTATATCCATTAGTATTTGTCTCGGCATTAAAAATAGGATTATAATTGACAGCTATTAAATTTGAGATCTTAGCCACAAAAATGGATATTACTACAGCACACGAGATAAATAACAATGTGATTTTCGATATTTGCATTTTTTAATTGAATTATGAATAGGTTTGCTGATTATAAAGCCCTTTAGGGTAAGCACTTCAAACAAAAATATTAACAAATGAATTAATTCAGTTTTGCTAACAACTCTCAAGCCTTCAAACAGAACATGAAAACTATCTCCACAATACATAACAATTCAAAATACGTACTACGTATTGTTAAAATACTGCTGAAGAATGCCTATTACCTAAGAAAAGACTAAAGTTGACAAAATAATACATACTGGAACTAGAAATACACGTTCTACCAAATTATATTGTGACTGTCACTGTTTCAAGACATTGCATAAGAACGTATGACGTAAGAATTTAAATTATTGACACATCCTCATCAGCACTATACTACCCAGACTTTCACCAAACAGTCAGTGTATTAAGAATCCTGAACAACAGGTTGTAAATCCTTTAATTAGGTTGATATTTGAAGTAATTGAACATTAAAACCACCGCAATACGATGGTCTTTAGCATCAGAAGTCGGAAAATTAGCAATTCCACAGGTGACGGAAGTACGTGACCTGAAGAAAGCAAATATAAAGATCATTAACAGCCAGCAATGAACCAGAATAAAAGTGTGGCCTGGTTTACATCATAAAATTTTATGTATGGGAGTATTGTTGTCATTAAGGTACATATTATTTCATATTTGGTATTTTAAAATAAAGTAATAGTTGCATCCGCGATTACCGTTTTTATTTTATGTAGGTATCTATCAACTGTTGCCAGACACACCTGCTGCCTGCTGATCGAACACAAAAAAGGAACCACAAAAAAACAGACGAAGTCCGTTTGACCCTTAATTAGGTAAATCTCCAAATTTTCCAAAGGAATGACTTATTATAAGACTTATCAAAATGGTCTTCAATTTTTGGTACTGGAATTTCGGTGACCACCTTGACCACTATTTGACTATAACCGGAGCACCTAACAGACTTGTTTATAAGCTAGTACCACAGCAGTTCACTTATACATAAGTATAGCACAAGAAGCTGACAGATATACAGATGAGATGAGGTAAATAGGTATTCGATTCGACTATTCAGATCGGAATCCGACGAATATCCGAGTATTTTCAAATGAGATGTCCACAATTTCAAATCTGCCGCAATAAATCTCACAAAATTCACTATTACGGGTTAGAAATCATTCACAATCACAGTAGCTTGAAAATATGCACAATGCCCCTTTCGGTGAGATCTGTTCTGTCAGTCTGCTACAAAATAATTACTTCTGTTCGTGTGTCCACTAGTCGTGTGTCGTTCGTAACGTCGTAAGTCGTAAAAGTCGTAGTCTCGTAATAAGTCGTAGTCCTTCGTATTTCGTATCATGTATTGTGCTGTGCTGGTGTAGGAGGGTGCAGAATAGCTTATTACTAGCTGGTGTAGGTGAAAGTGTGGGTAGTTTGTAAGGTATAATAATCAGGTAAAGGAGCATTATTAGTGCGATATTGAGACAGGTGAGCAATGGATGTGAAGTGAATAATATAACCTATCGACCTTTTGCGTTTATCACCTGGAGAAAGTTTTAGTAAATGCTTGATGGTAGAAAATTAGTAATGATTGGATTAAGTTTTACTATCAAAAGGTGTGGTACAGAAAAGTACAGATAAATATATTATGTGTTAACGGTCATGTAAATTCAGGCACATAAATGGTCTTCTAAGGTTTAAAAACTCCTTGGTCGTATTTCGGAAGAAACATCTATAAACTACTTTAAATGTCTTGACGCGTCTCTTTGTTTCAAAATAGGACGTTATTAGATCAACGAAGATGACAAAAGTGTATGTAATAAATTATTATAGTAACTATCATAAATTATTTAATACATATAATAATATAATAACCCCTTATACCATACACGTACAGTATAGAGCCAAAAGGCTCATATAAATGTATAGCACAGTATTCAAATAATTCTCTTGAATCAAAGCAGAATAAGAATAGAGATACAGGCAGGGCAAAAGGGGAGAGAAAATCAGATAATTTGATTAGTAAAGCATATAATAGCATACCAACCAAACTCACTGATGACTATAGCTAGCTTGCAGTATTTAGCAAGTTACTGCACTATATCTGTGTACAACTAGAGTCTGAGATTGGACTAAATTTATTAGCAGTGAGTAAGATAATTGGAATAGTTGATGATTTTACCCGGAGCTGATGAGCTCATATCTCATCGCGAACAGTGATGAGACGAATCGTGATCTAACTATTAGGGTAGACCCATAGACCATGATGTCTGGAATTTAAAGATACTACTTTGAGAACAATTAAAAAGTTTAGTAAAATTACCCAATGTCAGGCCCTAGAAAGTAATAACAACTCAATTTGTCTACCAACAATTTCGTTGATTTAAAATGATTTCTAACAAACATTTGGCTTCTTCATATTCATTTTTGCTTGCACTATGAAGTACAGTCATATATATCTAATCGTTATCAACACAAATATCTCTTTGTTATAACCTATAAGTAATAATCATATTTATCATTACAATATATTCGTATTAAAAAAGCAAAATTATCTCAATCTCTACATCCTTGATGCCCTATTTATTTTTACGGATTTATTATTCACCTACCGCATCAAAAATATCAAAATACAAAAACGATTATTACTCTTATGTACATCTGTACATGAGAGATAAATAGTATGACTTGGCACTCGAGATGATGATATTATTGATATTGAATATTTGGAAGTTTGTAATGGACAAACGATAATATACGTATCTGTATATGTAAGGACCAAATATGCATAAAAATTGAAGACGTTACCTGAAATTGTATTACCTATATATATAATGCAATAATATGATTATAAGTATATATGTTGGGTATATGGATATTTATTAAGTATCAAACTCGTAAATTGGATTAAAGATGAGAAACTTACTGGTAGGGAGTGCGCTGTCAGTCACTATTAGCCATTCACCCAATAGGTAGTGGCAGTGCAGTGTATGCTACCTCCTCCTATTATATTTTAAGGTTGAAAGTCATAAAGTAATGTTAGTGCAGTTATATGTTGTACACCCAAAATCATTATTGGTTATTAAGGAAGCAGCAAAAACTTGACGTAAACATTTCTATGCAAAGCATCAGTTGAGAAGAACCATAAACGCTGCCATTAAATTGCTCTTACAGATGTAGTAGTACTTGAGCAGAGGTGCCAAGAAAGGTACATTTCTAGTAGTCAATATTCTATCTACGTAGAGAATATATGTGGTCTCCTGTCCTGACTGAAACTGTAAGCTATCTGAAAAGCAGTTCACATTCACATTTACAAAGATTTGAATGCTATATAGACCCTATAAAATCATAAAAAAAATCATCCATAACGATTATTTGCATATTTAACATAATAATTGCTTTACACCAAGAATATGTGATTGGGTGAGAAAGTTAGGGAGAACCGACTGCATGAATACAAACACAAACGTACACACTTTTGACATTTACCTATGTACCATATTTGCCTATATATTACAGTTTGCATAGACACTACCTTGAAACTTTCATTTAATATACCTAAATGCATCATTTGGGAATTCTATAATAGTGTATCATTCCATGTATGTGTAGAGGTATTCATTTAATTCATTTGCTCAGTCCATAATATTAAGTAGGTCTGGAGATTAATTCTAATTTTAATTATACCGCTCAAGGGAAATAATAGTAGTAATTAAATGAGCAGGTTGATGAAATGCAACTGACTAAATGACTAAAGGTAGGTTCCACCGAGAAATTAATTTGGGGTTTTGTTGAGGTATGTAAATGAATATTATAGCAGCATGCATGCATAATAATGTCTACCTAGCTACTTAGCATCGTTGCACAACGGAGAGATTTCTTTGAGAGGATCTCTCTTTGGAGTGCTGTGTAAGTGAGCTTATTGCGTTTATTGTTGAAGATGCGTTAGGCATATAGGTCTATGAGTCTCAGTTGACTACGAACGCGTTCATTTGATAGAGCAGGAAAAGGAAGTGAGTAGTGGGAGTCGGAATCGGGACAGGAGAGAGAAAGAGGCAGTCACAGAGAGAGAGAAAGGCAAAAAGAGGGAAAGTGGGTAACACGGTAAAATCCGCAAAGTCTTGACCTGTTTCTCGTAGCTCGTGTAGGCATTTGGCATAGGGATTTTACAGAAAAAGTTTCCATTGCAAACTGTTTGGATAGCTAACCCTCCTATCTAAATAGTGTAGGAGTCTATTAGCGCTCTTATACATAATGGATATGTACATCTGCTAGAATAGACCAAGGGCTCCTGCCTCAACGCACAAAAACCATGTTCAGAAGGGTCCTACATCTATAATGGTGTGTTAACAAGACTTAAGAACCAAAAAACTACAGCAAAATTAACAATTCTTTTAGGACAATTGTGGTAAAAATTCCTAGTAGAAATGACAAATAGCTGAAAAAAAATTACGTGTACCATTTTAATGTATTTAATTTCCATAAATGGCAATGCTAAAAAAGATTCAGTCCTGATTCCGATATTTCTTATATTATATCAACCTGAAAACGTTGAACATTGGAATCTCACTTTAAAAGATATAATTAGCTTGATTTTGTGTTGAAAATTACGTATTTTGTATGAAAAGTTCAGTTTTGCTGGTAAATGACTTTGTAGGGTTGCCCAAGGACCTACCTTGGCTATCGGAATATGCTTATTACCTTTGTGTAAGACTGTGAATTAAGGAACGTGATTTCTAGAAGTTCCTTAGGGCTTAGGAAGTTAAGCAGAATGTGTTGGGTATGATGTTTGTAAGAGACGTAGTGGAGAAGAGCGGAGCAGAGGCACTAACTAACATCCATAATGATAAGACTCGAGTTTTGGTACACAAAAGTTACGTGGTGTAATATGTATGTGACTGGATAGAGTTGCTGCTTGGACTGAAAGACTCAATTCAGGTCGTAGTTGGTTGGACGTAGAAGAGATTTTGGGAGAGCGTATACATCTGTAGATAAGAAGACAAAGTAGGAGGAATCTAGAGTCGCTAGTGTGTCGTGTGGTTTATGCTACATAGTGTCTACACGGTATCTTCGTGACAAGAGAGACGGAGGCAAGAGGCTTAACATGGTCCAGAGTTCTTGTGACTAGTTGGTATTTGGTGTCCGTGGGAGTCGGTATTATTGGTTCGTAGTATGCCAGTAGTAAATATACATACATAGAGAGATAGTAGAGGAGTTGATTGTGGGGCGCATGAAAGGTAGTAGTTGTGAGTTATATTTTGTGTGTTGCTTTTGGTGACTGGAGCAGAAGAGTATTTCCAGCCAGAAAGTTGCCATCGATAACTCCTTCCTTCGTTCGTGTGCTGGAGGAGAGAGAAGTGAAAACTGGGGGCGCATGGCCGTAGTGGAAAATCGAAGAGGAAAAGTGGGCCAGGGCTAGCCTCAAATTACGTCTTCGCTCTTCAGTTCAGCAGCTTCCAAAGGAAAACGCTTGCTTTTACTACTGAACTGGAGATAAACTGAGCTTTGCTTACTATGAACAGGATTGTTATGAAGACGGGGAAGAGTCTTTACTTTACCTTTACTCTTTGACTTTGTTGTTGGTGGTAGTTTGTGGTGGTGGCTGCTGATTTGCCTCTGGCTTACCTCCTTTCCGTCTTGTCCATTCACAACAACGTCAATTCCGAAGGAATTCAACAACGCCCCAGTATCAGCTGCCCCAATCAAAACAACCAATTACAACTATATATCTTCTCCCTGGTCCATAATAATCGCTGAAGAACAAGATAAGTGTGACATAATATTATTGAGGGCGAGCGGGAGGCATTATCGTCTAATCTTATCCCACCTGCGAATATGTAATTCCATTTCACTTTATGTCGCTCTTTTCGTGTTTACATGGGCCTTGCCCAAAGTCAAGTCTTATCTATTACTATCAGACGATTTTGTTACTCACTTAAGTTCGATTCTCAGCACACACACAAAACAACTGTAGCCAAATGCTCGCATTCTAATCGGCCACTACTATAAAATTATAACTACCTATTATAGCATCGTTACGAAAACTCTACATAACCCAACTGAATATATTGGAAGCACATCAGTTGGACTCAGTAGCCTGGAGTGGCGTGTCAGAGCGATCGTGACTATTGTGTGTAAGTGAAGAGCATTTGTCAAAGCAAAGGCAACTATTTTCCAGAGCGGATTTCCTCAATTAGCCTATACTAAGTACTTATACATTTGTCTACTGTTTTATGTACATATTTACATAAGACACACTTACATACATCCATATACAAATATACAGTGACCAGAAACACTCTACTATACCTAAATACTATGTGATCCCTAGCATTTTTGTTACACCATAATAAATAGGTCTACTTGTCAAAAACAGAACCCAATAAGGCAAACCTTCAGAAATAATCATAACATTTCCATCTCAATACATTACCATCTCAGTTATTAGCTTTTGTGAGTAAAATGTTATAATAATAATCATTATTTGATTGTTATTACCACATAGGCCAGGCAGACTACCCATGCAGACTCAACTCAACTCACTCCGACATCAATTGATTTCATCATCATGTTAGACCATCGACATTTCAGGTATATCTGAGCATCTCGGAAAATACTTAGTACATAATCTTCATTAATATTCTTCCTCTTACCAAGCCTAAGCGCTTTCAACTTCCCACGACTGGCGATTTGCTCCTTATACTCTTAAACAAATGGATATCATTAAAAAATTCGGATCTCTTGTCATTTGCTCCTTGGGTAAGCACAACTCTTTTTATGTCATCTTTAGTAATATTTATGCATATAAACTTGACACATCAAGCCATGCATAAAACTTTAAATCAGTATTAGACTCACAATCTTCCATGTTATTATTCTCAAGTGCGACCGAACCTCGTAAACCTTGGAATCCCACGCAAAAATAGATTCCCTGGGTAAGGAGTACACAATAGAGAAAGTCTCAATCTGATACGCATACGCTCCCAGAAAAGAGACGCTTGGAAATATCACCCGACTAATATTGCCATTTTCTAAGTCTACATATACTCACATACTATAGCTAGTCGATACACTCAAACGTAATGGATACACAGGAAAGATGAGCCTATTTATAGAACACTTTCAATTCAGTTCTGTTGAGTCGCACTACATGTTTTCACAGGTAGGTATACATCAGTAGTCTTCCTCGATCAATCAATTTCTTCACTCCATGCTCCCAGCTACAAAATACGCTTCTACTGCATTGCACTCAAATAAATTCACATTTCCTTCTAAATCAATTACGTCTCCTAAACCAATACGGTAACCAACTCACTTTAGTCTTTCCAACCTCTTACATTAAACGCAAATTGATTCATCTGAAACATAGACGAAGCATTTTATTTGAAGGTTATATTCAAAACAAGATATGACAATCTTACGACATCCTCTTAATTATCCTCCCACATTCATTTGGTAACTACTAAGAATCTTTATAGGTATGCTGTTTCATTCTGCCATGCATAAATGCGTAGTTACACCTACTCAAAGATTTATTCTGCGCTTAGTAATTGCAGAGTTCCTTTGATATTATGTCTTTGGCCTTCCTACTGTATCACCAGCTCTTTCGTAGAAATATTTTGCAAATATGAAAGGTTAAGATAGCATAAGTGAAAATGTGATAGGTCACAGTCTAAGCCATGTCTAAGTATAGCATGTAGATTACATTCATAACGTCGTAGCAGGTATTGGGTTGTGGGGAATAGCTGATAAGCAGTACAAAAGTGTATACACATACTACCAGCATTTACAAAACATTTTGCATGCATCAATTAGTTACAGTTGACTCCGTAATGATTATTATGAAAGAACCAAGAACCTCCACTTCATGTACTTCAATGATTGCTCTGCATTTATCTATTGATATTCCACCCTCCTGACTTCAAATTTAGGTATTTTCGCAAAGTACATAGGAAATATCAAATGAATATATTGCCAAAAAACATGCAGGACAAATTCCTCCGAAATTGCAGAGCTTTTCTTTATTTATATTCTAGGTACTTATTTGAATATCTAGAGAGATAAGTTAATAACATAATAACAACTTGAGTCAATAGAGTATTTATTTGCAACATGCCTTGAAACTATCAACAACTTTGGTTGTACTATCTGTATTGTGTTCCAAGTTGTTCCAACTTAGGGCTGACAGGCTGTGTGGAGTCAAATTGACTAGTGAGTGATATGATACTGATAGAACATCCTGTTATTTTATTGCCTATTGCAAATACTGATACGGGAAACTCGTAATACAAAGAGGGCATGAAATAAGTGCAACAGAAGTAAGGTACCTCAATTTTCGGGGAGGATATCAAAATATAAATAAAAAACACAGTGGGGAAAATAAAGTTTATAGATAATGTTAAGAAGTAGATGGTGGCCATAGTATAACATCTGGTCGCATCATACATGGCTAAAGTTTCCGTCTGAATTACCACCAGTACTATTAAATTATTCAATTCTCAAGTTTATACTTGGTTAAAAAATTCAGGAATAGCGTTTTGGCTCATTTCCATATTCCATTACATTTGAACCACTACTCAGGTAATCTGTGCTTAGTTGAGTTTCTGTCAGAGAGTAGTATATAGTATGCTTTATATGTTGTAGTTATTTACGTCTATCGGACAATAAAGTGAAGGAATGGTCGAGAAAAGCGAGGTGTTTAAAAAGTTATGTAGTGCAGAAGAAAAGGCATTTCATTTTGTTTTTCTATTTACTAGGAGAGAAAAGAGCAAGTGAAAAGGAACTTAATAAATAGGCTGGAGAAAGGCCTCTTGGTGCATTTTCCGGTTAAGAAAGTCACAATTCTCTTGCTCGTTGCACCACACCTTTTCTTTATACTACTTCGTGCACTAATAGTAAGTTGGTGTAGCCGAAGAGACCCCTCAGAGAATAATCCCTATATTGCATGCAGATTGAGAAATGAATAACAGTAGCAACTCCAATTCAGCGCCTACATAAATACAGATAGGTGCCCATAATGAGTACATATAGTTCAGACAGATATGTACGGACTGAAGTCACTTAACTACTTCTTACCTTTTTCATTTTGTGCAAAGTGGATTATTTAGGGGAGAGAGAGTTGATAAAGATCGATAATGTGCCACTATACATGCAAAATTTACCGTAGCAATGCTACAGACGCACCTAATCCGACTTCCCATATATAAATAAACAGTACAATTACCATCTTATATAGCCAATTCAGCCACTACGTAAAACTAGAGTCGTAAAGGAACTTGTTCTCTATTTCTAGTATCTATCCCCGCTATATAATCAGAACAATGCTCTTGCAACATGATACAAAATTTGTAGGCACATACTCCATTATTAGTCTCCAACTTTAAGCTGAGGTCATACAGAGTTCATTCAAGCATGACTATATGACGTGTGTGTAGCTAATACCAAACTACTGACGTATTTATCCGGTATGTTTAGCAACAAAATTGTTTTTGCGAAATGTGCATAGTGCAAAGTAAATATATTTACCTTGTTTCCGAGAAACAAATGTATGCCAATAAATAGCAAAGGTTGAGTTCGTGGTTTGACACTATTGTGGTAGGAAATTTGGTGAAAACTAAACTCTCCAACGCTTTCTTATCTTTAGTAGGTGTCTACTTATTTATGTCACCCCACAAACGGGTAACTTGAGTGTTTTCACCGCTTAGCTTCTATAAACGTTCTAAAAGCATGCTTCGTTTTTATCCCAAGCAAATGAAGCATTTGCAATTGTAATTAATTCAATAGTACCAATGTTTTCGCGATAAAACCCTGTTTTTTCATCCTAGACATAATTGCTACTGCTTTGTTCCGACATTTCTCAGTTTTATAACTTTCTGAGGATTTTCGGGTAACGGATAGTTGGAAACTAATACGAAGAATGTAGACCTCTTGATAAAGAATTGACAGTTGATAGCTGTCACCCGAAACTTTGTTATCTCTCTAGTTCTAGAAATATTGACAGTAAAAGAAAGTTAATGACTGTATTAAATCGACAACACAATTAAGGTGCACTGGTTTGAATAAAGAATGCTTTTTTGGCTTTTACGGCCATGAATTGACTGCATAAGGATATAAAATTGGAATAATATTGTGGCTTTTGGTTTTGTGTATATCGTTAAATGGGGTCCATATAGGTTTTCGCATTATAAGTCTCGATCCTCGGCTTCTCTGATTTTGCACTGTGCCAAGTTTCTGCCAAAAGTCAAGACAAACCCCAAAACAATTCCATATTCCAGAACGATATAGAACATAGTAGGAATATATTGCTGGAATTTTAGTTTCCTGCAGCAATCCGTTGTTTGGCAAAGGGAGTCTCTATTATAAAAGGTTTCCTATATATTTATAAAGTTGATTTCAATTCCTTGAGCAACTCGAGTTTGGTTCCTCTAACTCAACCCGACTGTCCGATTCGATAACATTTCTTCTCCAAAACCCTTTTGTCACGCAATCGGAGTTGGTTGTGTGTGTAACCAGTTTATTTACTGTTTTTAAGAGTTTTTTCCTGATTCCCGTCTGTTTTCTATGGTAAAGAAATACAGGAAAAGGATTTCAGTATCAAATATTCCATGAACCGTAGCAATTATGGAGTAAAGACAGGAGAGATACCGATATAACAATAAACACGATGTAGAAATCACTTAAGTTCAGCTTTCTTTTATTGCTTGATACGTATAAACATTTGGTGCGAGTTTGCGCGGAGAGAAAAGATAGGAATTTGTGTGGCCAGAGCACATAGCTTCTATTAAACAGGAATTAGGAGACAAGAAAAGCAATTTCCTTTGCATTTACTACGATCTAGACGTACGTGTTTTCTTAGTATGAAATCTTTTACTACAGCAGAATATCTATACAAAATGTACATTCATAATGCTTTATCTCCTTTCTCCGTATGAACAGAAATGGAGCAGACACTTTGGTTGCAATCAATAAAAACGATAAAACATAGCCTGTGAAAAGTCTCGGAGAAATTACTATTAGGCACTATAAATGGTTAATGTAGCGATTTGGTCGGTTGACATGGGCTAACTACCCATCACTTGTATTCACATGACATAAATGTACCTCTGTGCTACTATGAATACCATAAATAGTAAATTTGAGAGAGACAAAGTGTCTTTGACAAAAGACGTCGTTTTCCCAGGATGAAAAATGTTTATCAAAACAGAGTAGGTCTGTATAATTAATTTTGTGTTGTTCCTGTCACGAAATTTCTCTGGCTGTCACTTAGTTCTATTATTTCCTAATTCTGCCAATTTCCCTGTTGAGAAATATAATGTGAAAGCATATGCGTAATGAATAGTGTCTGGAAAGTTTGAAATGGATGTCAGCCCTGCTCTCAGGAAAATTAGTTTTGCACGCACAAATTGAATTTAAATAGTTCTTTCCCTTTATCGACGTGATTCAGAAAGATGGAGTTATGGCACATCCGAGAATTGAAAATACATAGCTAGCAACATTAAAACTTTGTCACGAACGACATATTGGACCGTATTTTATGGATGGAATGTAATATTATGTAATATAGTGCGCCTTAAATCATGAGTTCAATCTGATTGCACAGCCTTTTTGTATTGATGAAACGGTAACATAATAGTGGCAGGAGGCTGAACAACGTTGCTGAGTGAGGAGGAAAGGATGATGACGTCAAGTCAAGAGTTCAACATAGTGGAAATACTATCTTTTCACTCACTACCATAGTGGAAATATGGAATAAGTCAAGGTTAGCTGACAGGAAAGGATTTGGAAAGATTCCTTCGAGATAGTCAGGAGCAGAACTTGTAAAATGGTAATATAATCCAGAAAGTTACTTAGCTTTGCCACTCGACTCCTCCAGTTCCTAGTAGTAGTAGTCTACGACTATGTACTTACTTACACCCTGAAATTGAATATAATGCATTGGGAGACAACCATTTCTATTAATGTCATGTCATCTAATATACTATACACCTCGTTGGATATAGAATTTAATAGCTGGAGAGTCTATCCTAGATGCCATTGTTATTCCATTCCTATGCCAAAAAAGACAAAAGAAATAGCGCGGAGCATGTCTGCTCATTTTCCTCCAAGTCTCTAAGCAAATTCCAAGAGAAAGTTGACTTTCTCCAATTTTCTCCGACATTCTTTTCTTCTTGATGAAATATTACTTGAATAATTCCTTCATTTTTGAATTCTTTTTGAAAATTTCAGGGCTCTTGAGCTTGACCAATGGACAACAGGTGATGATCACCCCTGCCGAAAGAAGTGTAAAGAAGTTCGTGAACGAGTCATATTTTGTATCGTGTACAACAGCGGATGGCCAGAATAGAGCAGACTGGTTTAATCCAAAGAATCAAAAAGTAGACAAGTCCATACACAGGTGGGTGCTTCGCATTTTTGTATAATTTGGCAATCTACTCTCTCTGAGATGTTGTGAATTAAATAGCTGCATAGTGTGTAATGGAGATTCCGAGATAACAATCTGCTTACAGAGTGTTAAATTTCATAGTGCTTTTCCTTTATTACATATTGATTTAACATTTGCAATGACTACGGTCACTTCCCTTTTCATTGGTATCCACCATTGTATTTTCTATTCTCTGAACAGTCGTATTCGGGTGGAAACGGACTATGGCGTGGAGTTGTTCCTTACAAGAATTACAACTCAGGATGCTGGAACATACACTTGTAGCGCGAAGGGCGCTAGAGCATATTTCAATCTCACCGTTATTCGTAAGATACAGAAAATAATATGACCTTTGCATTTCATTGTCGTTTATTAGCAGCAAGAGTTTTCTATGTTAGCAATTCCCGAGAAAAAAGGAAATGTAAACAAAGTTGGAAAAAGTGCTCTGTAAATTGGTCTGGAGAGTTGCATGGCCTCATTTTTTGCTCACTTTTTGTTTCTTTAGGTCCGATAGTGTTTGACTCAAGTTTAGCGGAACAATCGGCAGCAGAAGGAACTACATTTAAAATGAAATGTACAGCACAAGGGCACGCACAACCCAAAATCTTCTGGAAAGTTGACAACAGAACTCCGAACCGTAATTACTTTTTAACATTCTTCATCTTGTAAATAAGGGAAAGAGGATGTAAGACAAAGTGAGTGAATAATATCCTTAAAAGCTAGCGGAAGTCGTGAAGCAAAATTGTATAATTCAATTACAGCTCCAAAGTATAAGATCATGAAAGACGGACTCCTGATACACAACGTTTCGCAACATGATGGAAAAGTAAATTACGTTTGCCGTGCAATGGACATGGAATCTCCGATGCCTGACGCAAAACTCATGAACATAACCCTCAAAGTGAAAAGTAAGTTCCGTTTGAAAACTCCAGAAAGTCTTTTCCAGTCAACCGGTAATTTCTTTCCCATTTCCTTTGTTCTCCACGCTAGAAAATTGGTAGTTAGCCGAGCAAGGAGTGAAATGCAATATTGATGTGATTGCGTGTCCTGTTCCCTGACCTTAGTCCTTCAACTTTTCGTTTGATTGGCCAGCACCATGCAAATGTCTGATTATATTATGTTACGCTTAATTCCCTTGCTATTTCAGTGAAGCCTCGTTTGGTGGGGAACGCAAAGGCAGAGCATTGGGGTGTGATGGGGGAATGGGCCAATCTGACTTGTGCTGTTGTTGCTGAGCCGCCTCCGACATTTGAGTGGGTACATCGGAACAAATCTCTCTCTCCTTCCGATGAAGTCTTCATAGTGACTGAGGACAATGTCTCTATTCTACAGGTAAACTATTTCATTATTTAATACACCATATACCCACTTCTGCGATCAAACCCCCGAAATAAATAAATAATATGTTTCTGCGATGTTCGCAGTGTAAAACCAGTAAAAAATCAGGAGAAAGTGTCAATTATACTATCCATAAGAGGCACAAAATGATACTAGATATTCCCTATAGAGCTCCTGGATTTTACTATTGTAAGAAATGGTATTTTAATGGCTCGTTGGCCTTCCTTGGGGATAGTCGCAATGAATCTTTGATCGACTCAAGGGTTTTCCTATTGTGGAAATGAGGATCTTTTGCATAACGCAAAGCAAATAGCGGATTGAATGAAAGCATTGAATTTCCTACAGCTGATAAATATTAAAGGATGGGGAAAGCTGTTGAGTTTAATATGCTGAAAAGGTGAAAGGTGTGTTCAGGTGATATACTCGTTAGTATTCTAACTAGTTGTGACATTCTCCGACATAAAACTATGCATATTACATTAGAAGAGATCTATTTTGAGATAAGGATATATCGAGGATATATCCGAGGGGAAAGTTTTTAATATATAGTGAAAGTGACAGGAGCTATTATACAAAGATATTTATATACTTACCTATGCATAGTTGATAGTTGTGAGAATGTTCGGGAGGAAAATGAGAAGTGTCATGCATAATGAGGGAGGTGAAGTTTGATGTTGATGTTGACCTAACGGAAATGACTCTACAGGTGCTCGTAAGAAGTGAATCAAAATTCGGGGTGTACACCTGTAAGGCCAAGAATGATTTGGGGTCTTTGGAACGCAACATGCATCTTTACAAAGGACAAAAGCCACCAGCTCCAGTGTTGGAACAAGAATTAGTTGGACACGAAGCTGCGAAGATCAGAGTGAGGCAAATGAAAAACGGTGGGGACAGGACACAAGATCCTGCTGCGGAGGATGAAAAGAAAAAAGGCAAAATCCTCCCTATCACCGGATATGTTGTTCAGTACAAAATGGCCACTAGAGGTGACTGGATCACAGCAAATGTCACAAAATACGAAGGAGGTACATTTCCAATTTGATTAGCCATTTTACTATGGAGCTCTGGATTATGGGTGTGTAATTGGTTTAAATTTTGATGACAGGGTTCATATTAAAAGGACTCACACCTCAAATTACATACCACATCCGAGCAGCGTCAAAGAACATCGCATCGGTGGGTGATTTCAGCGCACCGATCAGAATCATCACACTGAAAGACTCCCCCTGGAGCATTAACACAGCGGCCAATCATTTCCACTCTGTCTTCACTGTGGCCATTAATCTTGTTTTCCTACACATTGCCATTCGTCTGTAGAGAGGTGGATTTAGATATTTACAGATAATATAGTCAAATGAATTCCAGCTAGGTAATCTCCATTGTATTGTCTGTCTTCTCGAAAACCATTCCATATGAACTCAAACGCATTTACTCTACTTTATTTCCTTGTCTACTTACGAATGTACTAGCGTATAACAGCACAGTACAGATATATTAATGTGTATAACTATCTCATCCTTCTACTAACAATAAAAATCCCCGAGAAGACAAAATTCATATTGAAGTAGAGTCGTCGTTAAGTATAACGATTGTGACTGTCAAAGTCAAATCAGCTACTCAAGAGTTGTGCACAACAAACACAATATATACATTACGTACTACTAAGTATAAATAAGGACAGGATCTACTAATTGGTAACACTAATACAGATTTTAGAACAGATACTACCTACTGTACTACTTATACCGTATACAAAAGCATTATTGCATTAAATACATACAAAAACATTACTACTATTAGGTACCTATACTCATTGGCAATCAGTGTCAGTCAGTATATTAATATAGCTCTAATGATTATAATACACATGAAGGTATATGTTGATATTATGTATACATTTGATCATTACACATTACTGTTGATACATTTAGCATGTAAACTACTCAAATTGGAATCTTAGCAAAAATTGAAAACTCGACTCGGGGACCTCACAAACAAAAACATTTGATCATCATCAACCCTTTCTACACGTTGCATTTCAAAAAAGCATCATAAAATGCCAATCAATGTAAAATGTACTGTATTCCCTTAGGTATGCATCTAAGCTAGTGACAAGCCATGTGAGTCTCATTTGATAAATCTCCTTATACGTTCATAATATATTTGTGTCACTGAACAATTCTCACCCTTTGTAATGTCAAGTATGAACTGGAAGCAATGCACATAAATAATTAACTGATCATTACAGTCAGTACACACTTGTTACTGTTATTACCTATCTCTTCCAGTGAAAGAGATTTTTCATAGATGAATTCAATTATTCTTCCTAATTCTTATGCATTATGTGTATAGACACGTCAAGAGCATCTCTGGCACAATGCAATATGCAATAAGTTCTGTTAATGGCATTAGTTAATTTGAGGTCTAGTCATTCGTCGTTGTCATCATCATCACTTGTCTTTGCAGTTGTCAATGCCATTCTGGTTCGTTTGTGTTTCAGGAACTACAGCACAATTTATTATTGTCATTTTCCAGAGACAAGTGAAAGTGAAATAATATCTGTAATACAAACAGGAAAGACGTACCTATATACAGATAGAGTGTACTGTACCTATAACATACATACATAATAATCAAATACAGAAGAGCAATCTAAAAATTAATAAATATACATACAACTACTACTGACTACTACTACTCAAAGAAGACTCTATAAAAACGCTACTAAAATAAGTAGATAGACAAATAGACATGTAGGTACTATTATAGTGCAAAAAATAATTCCCTATTGATACATAAGTGTAAAAAGTTGCCAAATTACGTTAGTGGTTGCAAGGATCGAAAATCGAATCTCAAATTGAATCCAAAAGAGTGTGTATAAGATTAGTAATAATAACAATATGTTAGTTAAATATATTTCTTTCATCAATTACTGATATTAATTATATATAATATTAATTGAGTCTGTATGTTTTCTAAGCATGCTTGTAAAATCTTGAGGAATTGTTGGAACTATTAAAGGAGCAAAGAGAATTCTGGAATGGTTTGGGATTGAAGAGAAGTTACTCAGTCGGGGTTTTATTGTTTTTTATATAGAGGTAGAGTATGGTTACTACAAACACATACAGATATAGAGTGCGTAATCCATACTTACATATAAACATATAAACTACCCACAGCTTTATATAGATGTTGTACCATTTAAGGGTTTATTGAGCCATTTAATAAAAAAAGAACCCCAGAAAGTCTACTGAGTTCAATAGTAAATGTCATTATGTAGAGTAGTATACATAATAATAGTATATAAATGTATGTAACTTAACCGGAGCCAACAACATGACTTCTCCGAAAAAGAAAAAAAGGCTCGTTTATTAGTGTAATGTTATCTTGTAATAAAGCTATGACATATTTACTACGCAGCAGTACTCTTGTAGTAATCTTAGCGTAGTAGTAATAAAGCAAACTTTGTTTCACTTACACGCAGCTACTTACACAATCTATACATACAATGAAGATGAAACAATAATAGCACCGGAACGTATCTACGCATATTGCACACAGCCACAACAACTAATGTGAACTACAGGGAGCAAAAACATGTCGAATTGACTTAAAATGTAGTTGTTGGGTTGTGGGGTATGATATGGAGAGTCACATAATGTGGAATCAAGAAAGACACATGATGAGATCATTAGAGGAAAACCTACACAATCCTACTCAACTACATATGTATATATAAAACACATATATGTATGTACTACATACATTCGTTAATCTGTACAGTTGCAGTATGTGAAATAAAGTGAGCTTGTTGGTGTTACTAGTAGAAAGACTCAACTCACGTCAAAGTAATAATAAAATTAAGTCCCTCAGATGTGTACATTGTGTATCAACATAAAGAATAATAGAGTAGTAGAGCAAACAATAAGTAAAATATATACTATACTCATCCTTAGATGTTGTGTACAAAATTACAAAGATCGAAAGTAATACATACTTACCGTCTCTTTAATTACATCATATTATTGTAACTCAACTATATTATAAGTACTACGATAACAATTGCGAACGATCCAAAGAAACTCTGCGGACATAATATACCTACTACATAAACTACTATAAACTATATAGACTAAACAACACCACTGCTATACTGTAATCAATAACATTAGCATAATAAGTATACTACAACGTTTATCGAATTTATGATGCGTCAACGCTAGTTAAACAAACATCCATTATGAATTACTTACCCTACGTAAGTCTACTGCAAAGTAGCTGAATGAGTGTATTTTAATCGTCGTGTGTAATGTAATGTACCTATGTAACTTCAAACGGATTCTGTAAATAATACTGTAGATAGAAGATAGTAGACATTCACGTGAATATGTAAATGAGGAAACCGTTGTGTGTGAATAATCCTTTCAGATAGAACTGTCTTGTCAATTAGCCCTTTACCATACTCACGCTAATGATGATGATACGTACATCATACAAAAAACTACAAAAATAATGTATTTAGGTAAATTATACTGTATCATTGTATTGTACTGTGAATAATAATGTGTTGACTTGCGACGAAAGATCATTTCTTCGTTCAAATGCAAACCTCTCCACAAACATACAATTGTATGAGATAAAATGTTCTGTCCCAATCAACCAGCGCAGTCTTAGGAATAAGTAGAGTACAACTAGACTAGAGTGTGTCTGTATAATATGATCATGTAGTTAGTATAACTAGTTTTACTTATCATACAATTATTAATAAGTTACTTATCAATTTTTCTATTCAAATCTCGAGATTCATTTCGTAATAACCAAATAAAATTGGGATAAATGAGATTGGACATACTATTGGGATTTTAGTGTATTATTATTATAAGTCAAGTAATTCCCTTCTATTGAATCTTTTTAAGAATCTCTTTGCCAGCAATTTTCAAGTAGTAGATTCCTAGACGCCTGTTTCAATGTAAATAGAATGAATGAAGTAATCTGTACTTTAATATTTAAGTATGACCTCACAATAAATACCATATAGCTGCGGTTTGGACAGTTTGGAGATAAAAGTGTTCTCTTGATATAAACGATGATACTATTATGTATAAATAATTAGTATGAAATTGCAAAAGAAAACTGCTAAAATTACAAATATTTACATTATTATAGCTATATGTAATAATAGCAGGCACTTCACGGGATCCAAAAGGTTACCTGCTAACAACTATTAGTAATTATTTTGTTCTTTTCGTAACTAATAATTAATACAATGAATATATTTTGTTGCCCCTTAATTTCACACTTCACTTTATCATTGTTGTCAGTCGACTCAAATATTATATATGCCATATAGTACAATAGAAACGTAAATGTCTTATTTCAAATGATAAATATTACGTACAATATGTACTGCCGTACTAACTAACTTACTACATAAACTAACTATATAGGTACCTAAATATAATTACACCATGTTATACTTGTTATCGCAAAGCAAACCTAATTCCTAGTACCTATTGTTACCTACTGCTATTTATAGTTTCATTCGATTCTTATAGAATACTTACAAAATACAATATTCCTTAAGATGAGTCTTTAATTAAATCATAGTTAAAATCAGTATACTACATTTAATTAAGAGCGGTTTATTGCTTACTGCTTCTAAAATACGTTCTCTTCTCTCCAATTCAATTCAAAAAGCATGAAGAATGTAAAGTTACTCGAAAATCCATTATGTAGTGTCTGGAAAAAATGTTGTTCATAGATGTTACATGTTATTGTTAGTTGTAGCATTTAGGTGTGATATGAGAAGTTGAGAGAGTTATGTTAACACTAGGTGGTATAAAATTATAAAATGTTCCACAGTTATATGTATTAATAATGTTAAAACGTTATAAATAAATAAATTCAAAAACATCTACTAATAGACCACCTACAATCAGAAAATAATATTATAATCTTATGTACTCATTCTCCACAGTAATACTTCAAACATATCACGTTGCTCTAACTGCATTGCTTATAACTTGAAAATAATATATAATCATAAGTACAATTTGGATGTTTTACTTCCAATATTATTGCATAGGTGTAACAGACATGTTTTCGGAACGGTTATGTGTCAATCAAAATTAAAAAGCTACTTATTCTTCCAATCAATCGGTACAAAGAAAATCCTACTCACTTTGGAAATCCGTCCAATTTTACCAAAATTCAAAGTAAAAACTTTTATGTAGCAGATGAGATTAAGCTTATAATAACCAAGAATTATTACATCGCTAAGTCATACAGCGAAAAGATAAAGGTTTTATCATAAAGTATACTGAATAATACAAACTTCATATACCGATTTACTAATTATAGGCATATAGGTGCAAAATAAATAGTTTCATTCTGCCCCAACTGCTCCGAATATTTTACATTAAGGTTGCAGTTGCATAGACCGTGCTTGATTGACACTCATTAGCAGAAAGTTAAAAAAGAAGTCAGTGATGCAGATGCACGTAGGACAATTTGAGATAAGGATCGAGGATATAAGAAGGGAAAGTTTTAATAAGGTTGCATAGATCAGGACTGAAGTTTGATATTCATTAGCAGAAAGTTAAAGCATGCCTCAGTGATGCAGATGCACTGCACGTTGTGTAAGTAAGTGCAGACGCAGAGTAAAAGATGAAAGCTAACAACTAAAGAAAGGCTGCACCTAAATAATTAGTTTTCTTCTTTGTGAGCAAAATAAAAGGAAAGCATGCAAAATGAAAACATGTCAGTAAACCCATTGAAAACAATTCATTATTCGAAAGAGCAAACCTGATACTATTACTGGTGTTAGCTTGCCTAATTCTGCTGCCTCTGTTGGGAAGGAATTTACGGCACAAAAATAATTATTAAAGGTCTGCAGTAGTGGCAACGGCAAGTAGTATTTACAGTATAGCAATGATGCAGTTATTTATTTTTATACTAGTATAAGGATCGCCAATTTTCCACGATTTATTCCTTGCAAAAATTTCGCTTCTGAAGTAAAGTTGTAAGGCAAATAATATTGTTGTGACTCCAATAACAGAAGAACTATTTAGCTGATATGATATTCTTCATTTTTATGCGAACAATTTTAGTTGCCTAAAGAAAGGTAGTGAGAGATTCCACGAAAAAATAGTGTTAAACTACTGCCTAGTGATGGTAGGGGTAGGTACCCGTCACGTCTTCATTTATACCTATTATATTTATAGTACAGGCTGAGGTATATAATTAGGGTGCTGTAAATAAGCAATAATATGTTATGTATGAATGTGAAGTTCCAATGCATCCTAAAAACAGAAAATTACGTTTGTAGAAATTATACTTGGTCGAAATGCAGTGTTTTTTTCACACACTACACTATAGAACAGTTTCGCTTTAAATTAATATACTTCACTTCAGGTTATTTTTGCTATAATAAATAGAGGTTACTTTGCATCTGCCGGTCACTCTTGCACAGCGTCCACTTTCGGTACCCAAAAAAGTTTGACATTCCAATTCCAATCTTAGTTCAGCAGTCCAACTCCAACATGTACCTACTCAATCTGGGCAGCTGTCTTATAATATAAACAGTGTAAAGAAAGCTGGACTAAGCGTAAAAATGATGTGGTTTGGTCGGTCGCGTTTCATGCATGCTATCATATTATAAGTCTCATCTCAAGTCACTGGCAATCTACACGATACGAAGATGTGATGAAACGAATGCATTGTATGTATATGTAAGTGCATCTACTTAGATTTATTTTGATTTTGTGTAATGCATTGTGATAGATGGGTATGTATAACTTGGAGAAAATTGTTTGTGTTCTTGTGAGATATTTTATGGGCAGTAAATATGAAATATACTTCCGGGGTTTTTGGAACGTAGAATTTTTTTTAATGAAATAACAATGAAATAGGATTTATTTCCTCTTTTTGATATCCATCGCCGTTCCACTACAAAGAACACGCTTGTAGATTGCATTATGTATTCTTTCTTGTGTCGCGTTGTTAAAAATGCTTTGGTATGAATTGGTAAAAGTACAAACACTTTTAATATTATGTTCTGTCAGGGTATAGTATGCTAATTAATTTAAACGCATTGTGCAATTGACAAGATACTTGCATGAAAAGATGTTCATGAAATCATTATAAATAAGAACTGTGATAGTAAAAGTCATTACAGTCATTAGGACAAAGTGTAGCTTTTATTTCTACAGTTGGACAGAATCATACCGTTGTGAGTACAAATATGAGGAATGAAATATTTTAATGTATTAAATAAACATTAATATTAATGTATTAAATCAGCCTGAAGTCGACGATTTCCCTGCTCACTGTTGATAAAAATGAATATAAGAGCCGCGTTTCTAAATTCCAGTCTAATATAAACTAATAAATAAATTCTTGGCTCCTACACACAATAATATAACTAGACACTATAATACAAACGATTGTGTAACAAAAACAACTAGCTCAGCGTCTATAGTTTTTTGACTTTGTCTTAAAATCTGCCTAAGATATAATCCAACACTTATCTGTGGAGAAAATATAATTATTTTTAAACAAAGATGAGTCAATGGGAGGAGAGACGGGTTACGTAACGACATGAGTTGACAATTGCATTGCATTTTGGAAATCGAGCGGTGGTACAAAAACAATAAAAGCTCTGCATTGGAGCGTAGAACGTCCGTTAAGAGAGTTGCCAACACAAAACATCAATTTTATAAAAAACGAATTAGTAGCCCCATGAGGGTGAAATGAAGAGAAGCAAATAATTACATTGTATTGAAAATTATAACACTAGCGGAGAACTTCGCGGAAATTAACGTGCGATTTTACATATTGCTGTATGAAGGGTAATCATTTTTGAGAATAAGAATAAGACTTAGGGCAAAACGAGCGAAGGTTAGAAAAAAGTTGAGTACCGAACCGTAGTTTTTGATATTGCTAATTTGATTGTGTCTGATTTGTAGTTAGTAGTCCCGCGAGAAGAAGAAGCACTATGACAATAACGGTCGTTGTAGTATCTTTCGTTGAAGAAGATTTAGAATTGTCAACCAATTGAAAGACCGTTGTTGGATGATGGTTGTTGGTGTCAATCTCAAGGAACTCGCATAGGTAAGTAGAAAATGAATTGTTGGTGTGTAGATAGGGAGAGTCGAAGACGTAGAATCAATCGCTCGTATTTTGTACAACTGTGTAAAATCAAGAGTAATCGTCCAAAAAATTCTTTTCATCATCATCACAACAATCATAATTGTATTATAAGTAGGTATGTATGCAAGAAAATATTGGTATTTGTATCGAAAGTGGATTTTTTTGGTAGTGTTTCATTACAAGTGGAATCTTCCACTTTTCATCACAGAACATTTAAGGTGCGAACACAAGATTCATCACAGTCCAGTATTAAGCCAGTTGATTGCATTCATATTTCGATTTCATTTCTCTTTTAGGAAAATTAGAAGGAAACGATTTCTTTGCATTCGAAGATACACAAGAATTAACAGAGCTTTTACGAATTACGCGCAGCAGAACTGTTCCCTCGTTGGTATACTTTGTCTGTCAAAAGCAAATGTTCCAATTCCAATCCCTGGATTATTTTAATTGACTAGCATAGGATAGGAGAATTAAATGGCTGCTTTCAATCAAACAAGTCGAAGCAAATCAGACAGAGAGAGATACGAGAGAAATGTCATTCATTAGAAAAATATATCCCAAAGGAGCGTACTTTGCTTGCAACCTGTGGCTTAGTATCGGAGCGGAGATCATCGAAATTGGAGATCAAAAATTAATTGTATCAAGTGCAAATCAAAATCATACGTTCATTTGACTGACTTTTAGATATCGGAACGAAGTGAGAGAGCAAACAACAACAAGTAGGTAGTAGAGGTAGTTGAACAACGAAACGAATTATTGAAGAGAGGCAGTTTACGGTACCTTTTGTTTTTCCTAATGGCTTTTCGCGGAGTGTCAACTCAAGTTGATAGCGTGAAATGTGGTTTGGTTGTTTTAGAGATCGCAACTAATTAATAGCTGCCGTAGTCATCCCCGCCAGATCGCGAATAGCTCCCACCGGATGAACCCCCGTCGTAGTCATAACCGCCACTACATATGTTCGCAGTACAGAATCTTATGAGTCAGTTCAATTATTTCCATAAGAAAGACTAGCTATTGTAGCAGTAGCTAGGTACATATTAATCGTAAGTAGTAGTAGGTAGTTAGAATTGTAAGGTACTTTTATTTTAGAAATTGCGAGGACGCGGTGTGGTTCACTTATTCAATTCACCTCTCCATTTTGCGACACGATTCCTCAAGTTTCAAATGTGATCGATTGATTCCCCACCAACAGTCCCGTATGGTTCCAAGCCAAAAACGCTACAACACTTGTAGCAAAATGTGCACCTTTTCATTTAACACTTATAATGTTCAACTCTACTTTGCTATAAATATAAACAATCTCGCTCACTTAACTGATTCAATTGTCCTGTCTACGTTATCATGCTCACAGATTGGACAAGTCAGGCTCATTTTCAAGTATACTTCTTTCTTACGAACGAGTCTTGTTACTTCTGCTCATTTTCAGTCTTCAATCTTATCAAAAATACTGTACGATATGATTTTTATGAATCCTTACGTTATGTATGTAAATCCCGTCCTTTTGTCAGCAGAGTTTCTTTTATATTTATATTGTGAATACAAAATTGGGGTAAGTACGATTATTGTTATTAGGTTATACTGTCAGTGCTAATCCGATGATTACATTTTCTCCCTAAATAACTGGTGGAAACCCTCTTTTACGTCTGTCTGGCTCACGCTGGCTCAATTTTTTCATGAATCCTAAGCATGGCGACTATGTATACTTAAAATAACTAGAGAGAAACATGGCACAAGGTTCTAAAGACTTCTTGTCCAATTACTTTCGATGCAGAACATAAGAGAAAACCCTTAATAACTTTCACTTACATTTAACTACAAACAAATACTCATTATTATCTTGAGTCTAAGTCATAATTCGCCTACACAATATTCTAATTTGGTTCTGAATAGGTCAAAATGCTCTCGCTCAAGTTCTATTTAAAAAAATAAATTCTACTTTTTATGCCCTACTAAAATACTTGAAAATTCTCCAGTAGTCTGTCGCTATCGGGCAGTACTATTATTACATCACTTTTCCAAAGTGAGATGAGAGCATTCATAATTTGTGTCATTGTGTTAATTCAGTTAGAGTACAATTGGCAAGTTGTTACAAGATAATAGATGTACAAAGGCCTGCCCTGGATTTTATTTGTCACATGTTTTGAAAAGATCAGGGTGGTCACGGATTTGTGTGCATTATTAGGAGGGTTAGTTAGTAATTATAATAACAAGTCCAATGCAGAACATTGTGAGTGGACAGCGGACAATGAAAAGGTGGTATTACGGTAATACATGTTAACGTGACACTTGTGACAATGAGAGAACTTAGGTGGTATAGGGAGATGAGAATATAAACAGAACATAAGGAAGGAGTGTTGGTTGGAGTAATCTTGGATTGACTCAAATTTAATTGGATTTTGATGATACTGAATGAATGAGGTGATGTCCCTGACTTGAGAGATGGATTTAGCCTCCCTTCGATAATCTGTAGAGAGAGTGAGTGAGAGAGTATGTCCTTGGGCGGCCGTCCATGTCCACTGGGACTGGATTCATGCATTGGTCAATGGTACAAAACGGATGGCTGACCAGGAAGGTCCAAGTGTCGGGCTAGGGACTGTGCCGGTGGTCCCTCAAAGATCTGAACTTGAAAGGAACGGAATTACCATCGAATCGGGAAAATGGATTGAGAAATCAAAAGTGAGGATCGTGCAGTGAACACCGACGTGTTAAGGTGCCCGTGTCACTGTGACAAGTCGGCAATGATTACCTTCCCCTGCCTACTGGCGAGCGGCTGCGGTACCTAGAGGAGGAATAGTTGCCACCACCTCCACCACCGGATGAGAACCCACGAGAACCTCCACCTCCGCGACCACCTCCTCGTGAGCTTCCGTAGTCGTCATATCGACTCCGACTTCCTCCGTCCCGACCGCCTCTGAATCCTACAAGCCACCGACCATTAGTTAAGTAAGTCAACGTCAAGTAAACTCTCACTCAACAATCTCATCTCTAAAGATAAAACTAATTTGCTAGTAAGGTTTACACTTTAGGAGAAAACTTTCGCAGCAGACTGACCAATCTGAACCAAATATAAAATATAACACACTACGCACGAACGACAACTTTCTCTATAGAGTTACCTCCATTCCATGAGTCTTACGATAATTACAAGTGCACTTAATTTCAATAGTATTTTATGGTATATGCACTTAGTATTAGTTCACGCTTAACTAAACATTAAAAACATTAATAATAGTTTGTATGATTCCAAACCACCAGTACGTACATTTGACTAGTTTGGTTTACTATGCTATAATTACGTCAAAAAGACCAAACAATGCAGCCATTCATTTCAACCAACTAAGATATTGAAAAATAGTCAACCCAGCCACACAAACCTACGAACTAATTTAATAAATAAATCACCGACTCGTTAGTTAAGTAAATGGAAATCGAAGTGACAATGCGCTTAAACATTATAGGTAAATATATCTTAATAAAGCAACGAAACGGAAATCCGTGCAGTGGCATAACTAACGGAAGTGGGAAGAAACGAAATTTTCAAGTACGCACAAGGCTTTTAATAAATCCTATCGTTTTTTTCAGAAAAGATTGCTTTTCCGTACACAAAATGAGCATTAAATATATAAATACATTTAGTAGCAACTTTGCGATCAATTACAGCATCTACCGAAGCAAAATGCGTGTAACAATACAAAAAAATGCACTGCTCGTCATGAATGCATCATTATTATCAACAATTAGTAGTTATCTTAATAATTTATTTAGGGCTTGATTGGGTAGTGCCTGTTGCTATTTCTCTTGTTGTCGAAGAGCAGTGTTGTAGTTAGAAGTAGTTGTAGTTTATCATGTAGGTATTTATGTCACCGAACAGTGCAAATAAATCAATTTAGTTACGTCCCGTTGTTTTTATACATTTTAGCCAAATAGAATTAACTTCACAGGTACTGTGCACGTTAACTTTAAATTTTAAATGACAGATTAATACCTTTCAACATTAATTAGTTTCACGGGTAAAAAATTAAGACTCAATTATCTTAGCCCATACTAATGACATAAGAACCGCAACGGAATAGAAACTTGAAACTAAGATTAACCGGTTACTGATTTGCTGTTTCGTTTAAGGTCACATATATTCATCATGGGATATAAATATCACAGCAAATCCGTTTAAAAGGATACAATTGGGAGCGACACTGAAAACGATCGTAGTGGAAGTTAATTAAAGTAAATAGTAGTTCTCTGTCAAGTAAAAAAAAACAATAACAGAATTGCAAAAAATTAGAAAAAACAAAAAAGACAATGAGTGTACTCGTGTATGTTAGATGTGATCTATCAAAATAGCAAGGACTGAATGGGCCAAGTAGGAAAGCATTGAAAGCTCTTAGTTCCAATCATCACCACCATCTCGACCACCGTCATCATACATACCCCCGCTTCCTCGAGATCCTCCACGTCCTCCCCCGCGTCCTCCCCCACCATATCCACCGCCTCGACCACCGCCGTCACGGTATCCGCCTAAATAACCATTCATCACAAGCACATAAGCACTCCTCGTCTAACTGGATCAAAATGATCATCTGATCTGATAGAAGACTCCTTTTGCCAACAACAGACAAAGTACGTAAACGAGAAACAGACAGCAAGCCAATCCATTCTCATGTCAGCCACTTCACTCGTCTTTCATCTGAAACTCAACTGACACAAAATTCTTCATGTACACACAACAATTAGCCCGACCATACTGGTTTTCTTGACTAATTGAGAAAAGTACATAATACTATCACTAGGTAGGTATACACATGACACAAACAATACGTACCTATAATCTACCACCACATTTAATTAAATTATCCCATGACCAATTAGCTATGTCTATGAATCAAGATAATTATTTAAATCATCATCAATACATAATGCACGCACACAACCATGCAAGCACACGCATCACAATACCTACCTAAGTGATTATAATTCTTTCATCCTCTCTCGTTTACGTCCTTTGACGGTTCGTAATACAAAATTATAATCATATATAATATTGAATTCAGAAAGGTCAGTCTCTTGCTTTGAAGTTTTCTATTTAGATCACATGGTCAAGGTAAATAATGAGTAATAATTCCAATCTTACCTCCTCTGGATCCACCACCTCGATATCCGTCCGAGCCGCCGTATCCACCGCCGCGACCACCACCTCCGTAACCGCCACCACCACCTCGTCCTCCATATCCACCTCCTCCTCTGCCACCACCACCACGTCCACCACGACCTCCGGAAGCCCTTGGGCGAGATACTTCAACACGCAATTTACATCCCATGAACTCTTCTCCGTTAAGTGCCTCTACGGCATCAGTAGCTGCCTCTTCGGTTTCAAAATTTACGAAAGCAAAGCCTGGAGGGTTGAAGGCTACCCAAACGTGTTCACACTTTCCATACTTCCCGAACAAATCTTCAAGATGTTCTCTCTTTACTTCATCAGTAATCCCACCAACATATAATCGAGTATTACTCATAATTTTCTGCAACAAAGAAAATTCAAAATTAGCGGAACCGCATTTTTACAAAACAACTACAAAAACGTAATCACTGCAAATGGCATTCAATGACTGACAAACTATTAATCGTCAAAATCTATAAATAATACGGTAAAAAGGAATAAGAGTAAAGTTAACCGCTAACCGCCGCCAATACAATCCCTAGCTATCACGCAATCAGTAATCACACTGTCCAACTCGCTCAAAAAGCCGGCAAATGACGACAATAACTAAAAACCATATTTTAACTTAACTAAAATAAAATAGGAGTTAATTAGAGATGTTTTAACTGACCTGTGACCCTTGGGCCTTTGGAGATGTCGAAGAATTTACGAAGAAAAGCCCAACGAAGCGAAGAGGTTCGTAGAGCTTACGACGCGGTCGAAGATTGGAGCAGTTATGGCTGACAGTGCCTTGCCGACTTCTGAGCTGAGCTTGAGGATACAACGAGGCGAGGGAAGCCGACGCTTTGCTATGCTCACTCACTCCAAAACAGCACCGAAAGTGGCTGTTCATAAACTACGACGCAACTTAACATACCGCCAAGAAATTACGTTCGTTCGTCCCAGTCCCAAATCTCAAAACAACTCACACAAAAGTAGTTTCCTTATAAGTACGTAATACATGGCTATACTTTATACAATTCAAAATTCAAATGCATGTACTTGGGTTACTGACTGCCTACTATCGTCCAAGTATGTAGCTTGATGCCAAATAAAAATATCGCCAGTACAACTGCCAGCAAACTTCTCATAAACGGGGACACGCATGTCATCCTTATTTTAGTACTTCTAAATTCTAGTACAATCAAATGACCCTCAAATTATTTTAGATTTTCAACGGCATTTTAAAAAAGGCCCTTTATGTGAAATGTGAACAATATTTCCTCTATTTAAGGTGACCAGTTAATTCCTTCTCTGTAGATAAATAGCAATATTCTAACAGAACTATCGGGTCAAACAATAGAATTCATGCATTGCTTTGTGGCCATCGCTATAATTATTAGTTTTAAATAGTTTAGGGTTATGTGTTTTGATAAAGTTCAATCTACATCGCTAACGCAGTACACATAAAAACACTGGACAGATTGATATTGCAATTTTCTTTGATGGCTTATTATCAGACTTATCACAGATGCACCTACCTAGGTACAAGGTCAGATAGTATTCTACAATTTACTGTTCAACATAGTGGGCTAAAGGTTACATGTATTACATGTATTAGTTAACAGTCTCTGCAAATAAAGATCATATTTAATACAAACTAAACACTCTTTTCTATTCTAAACAGCGTAATAGGTATCCTAACTAAAACCAATCAATTCGTTGTGATTGTGTTTAAAATGTAGATGTAAGTACTAAGTACTTACCATTTGTACCCTTTCCATATTTTATACACTAAATGCATGGTATCAATGCTCAGTTTTTTAAACGTGGGCGAGATGCAAAGGTTTGGACTTTTGTATCGACTTTGTTCTCACAAGTTCTCAGTTAAATATAATTCTTCATTTCTATTACCCGTGACCAGTACTACATAATATAATTATTGTGATAGATTATCAATAGCCACCACTACATTATGGTCACCCTAGTACAGTAAGAAAGCGCGCACTATGTTCATTGTTACTTACGGTGCCCACGTTGTTTGTGAAAGGACCACAATTTAGGCTGTGGCTGGAACAGGCTGAAGTGCGTTGTTGAGTTTGGTGGCAACCAATAAGAGAGATCGGTTATCCCCTAAAGCCAGCCCCAAGAAACCCCCTCGATTCACCTCTTCTTCTGTTTTTGCTACGCAGTAAAAGCCGTGCTTCACCAAAGGTACTTGTGCACTTATAACTACTACTACTGCTATACTACTAATGCAGGTATAGTGCAGCTGCAGGCAAGGTATACAGCGCAGGCAGATTGCAGACGCAGAGTGCATGCAGCAGGGCAGGAGAATATATATATAAACTACCTTATATAGTATATAGACTATATAGTTTATATATATATTGGCAGGAGCAGATGGAAGATGGGATGGAATAGAATAAACTGTTGGCAAACAGGCATACTCAGTATCGGACATCGGGGATGTCGTTGCATAGTAGCGTTTAAGCCACCATTCGACCCGATTTTCCGATCCGGTCTGTTCCGATAGTCTCAATTTTGTCCCGATTTTTATCGGACGGAATGATACAATGATAGCCTTGAGTAAAGTAGTAAATAGTGTAATTGCCGGTACTGAACAACAACGATGTGGCTTAGCAGCCACCGGCTCTAAAAACAATGGCCTGTTAGTATTGCCTACATAGCGATCGACAATTTCGATGTTGGAAATGTGCCAATACTTGACCCTTGACCTCTACCTACCATTGACCTGCTTATGGATTGATTGAAACACTTAGAAAATGAGCGACTTTCTACGATTAAATGAAATAAAATTACATAATTACTAATTACATACTACCAGATTTTTGGTCTTGACCCAATCCTCCAGAGGGGATGTGTCCGATGTGGCTCAAAATCTAATCAATTGTTCCTTCTTTACGTGTATGCTTCGATTTCATTTTTTGTAGGGATATTGTGTACATAGACCGCCAGACATAATAATGACAAAATTCTAACTACATAAGCTGATATTATATAGTGAAAAGATGAAATTGACTGGACAGCGACTTTAGTGTGTCTGTGGCGTGGCGGAAGTCTGCCCAGGGACTATAATATTATACGACCATGTAAAAATTACAATCAAATAAGCGGAATATGTGTTAATGATTTGATTGTGATTGGAGCAGAGCAAAGAGATTTAGTTCCCGACATACCTAATTAGCGATTGGGATATTAATTTAGCCTAATCTGACTGGATATGTATGTTAAAAATGCCAATGTATTAAATGTATCGCGCCCCATTGTCATATCACACTCTCATACCATGCCATTTACTGTGTCTTTGGTGCATGCCTGGCCGTCCACAAAAAACAGTTTACGGTGCGGCGGCATGCTGGCTTTATATACTAGGGTACTAATGGTTTTGTCGTTGTCATTATGTCTGGCGGTCTGTCAGTCTGTAAACCTGTAAGTTTGAAAAAGACGGATACACCCCCTGAATGGAGTAAGTGATCTACATACCAATAAAATATAACTTTAGTTCGGCGACACGATTTTGGTATGCAAAAGATTTGAGATTGATTGACGATGCTACGTCTACGTGAAACAAAAAAACAATATTTATGCCTAATACCTGTCTAGCTTATACACACCATTTCTTTTGGTACGAGTGAGTATTATCCTTTTCAGGGTACATTTTCGCTTTTCCCAAATTATCAACACCTACGAGTTCTTTATATCTGGTGAAAGTTGTCGATAGTGTGAAAAAGAAAACAACTTTCCTGCCGGTATGGTACTATGTTAAACGCTATAACATGTAGGGTAATTATTATGTTTGCATGTTTAATAGCGAGTAAAATATACTATGCCGGAAGTAAAATAATGTTACCTTATTACGACCACAGTAGACCCTTATTATTATTATGCTATTTGTTATACATCAGTTGAGCAAATACAAGCAGCACTTTCCTTTTTACTACTTTCCCTAAAAGTGAAAGTTCCATAGGGAATTAGACTAGACTAGACACTATAGAGTAGGACGAAATAATAATGAGTTACATTTATATTTAGTTCCATATTTTTTAATATAAATCATATTGCTATTATTCTATTAATGAACGCCATCAGTTCAATAATAATTTTCCGGTATTTGAGAGCCAAGGAAAGGCCAAGATGCCTATGGTAGTTAATGCATGCTTTCTCCCCAAAATTACTTTCTCTTCAACTACTATAATAATAAAAATATTATTCGGTTTCAAAATTAGAGCAATAACTTGCAATTTATGGTTCTATGCCATGGACAGGGTAACCTATTTCGTAATATGTATTCCAAATTCCAATCCAATAATAATAATATATCAACATTCTCGTTTGTGTTAATTATTGTTGTGGTATGGTATATAGGTATATAGTAGGTACTATAATAATTGTGGTTTATGCATTGCTACTTTTATTTAAGAAAAACCAGAGCTCTTGTGGCGGTTTATTCTCAGATTTGACCTACGAAGTCTACTTTTCGAAATATAAATGTTTAAAAAGTGAAGACAATTTTGAAAAAATGCAGTATTTCCAAAATGGCTCATTTAAAAAAACTACGTAAGTCTTATGTATGAAGCACTTTCAGGAAGGACACTTCATCGTCCCTAAGCTTACTTCAAACGTATAAATAATACTGACTCATTTATATCCATGAGTTTTAGTCGCCTATCCTATACCTACTCTATCATATTAAAGCCGCGTAGACAAAGGTGTGAATAAATATATTGTGAGATGAACACTGCCTACACTACAGTAAGCAGTCGCTGGGATTTAAAACATTTATGTTTCAAAATTATTATGTAGTGAAGTATATGGGTGAGACGATAATACGAGATTGCACGTTTTTGTTAATTTCTGCAAATATATGTGAATTCTGGACAAGCTAAGGAATGCAAGCACACATTTACAACAATATCTTATGAGGATTGTCATGATTCTGCAGAAAATATTGTTTCCGACCCACCTATTTTTATGTTGCAGTCAGTTTGTACATTTAGGGCATTCCTCTATGGAGAGGCTTACGTGGAATTTCAAAACAAAATTGATGTATTATTAACAAAATTATTAGTACACTTACAAACTCCGACTTAAATATATAAACTGAATGCAACATAATATGTCTGATTTAAGAATATTCTCACTACTAACAGTAGCTTCGTGTGAAAATTAAAATGATAAACCGTGTGTAATTTAAATTTGAAATATAAAAACCCTCCCTGTCACCGTCAATTGCATATTAAAATTTCATACACCTAAGAATGTGAAATCAAATCATAAGCTTAAAGCAGCCGGGAAATGAAAAAATACGATTTCTGAATATAATAGTAGAAATTCCACCACAAAATTATCGTGTTTATTAAAGATAAAACTTTAAACAAATTAATCCTTTTGAGCAGCTGAGACAAGTTCTGCCTGTTTTGCTGCTTTTCGGTCTTCACGTCGCTTTCTGGCTTCTTTAACCTTGCTACGACGGGCCTCGGCTTGGTCACTATTAATAATAAAATGTTTTGTTACATTCAATTCTTTTTGTAAAGGAATATATCGCATTATTGTCATATTGTATTATTGTAAATCGGTATTACATAGATTAAAATAATTATAAAAATAAAGAATTGTGAAATAAATTTTGCTCTTACTTCAACATCTTAGTTCTGGCGTTTTCAGCCTTCTTCTTGTGAATGAATTCCATCAAAACTCGTTTGTTCTTAAATACATTACCTTTAACCTTCATGTATAATTGTTGGTATAAATGACGATCGATCTTTTTTGCTTCTCTGTTATAAAATAATATATACAACATTAATTAGACCACAGCACGTCAACGGAATTTAGATAAAGCTACTTAGAGGGGTGACCAATAGTGCTTGTAACAATAATAACTGTCGGCGCCGAATTATTTGGTCTTCGGCTGACGATGCCGAAAAATAAGTTAACATGAATAAAGTTTCACACAATATTTTAAATACGAAAAGTCAATGACTAGTTTCTTTGTATTAATTTCTAGCAAATTTTCAAATTATTTAGGCTTTCTGAGGCTAAAATGCAAAGGTACATTTATTCAGAGTAAAAGTTGACGGACTAGGCATGATTACCTTGCATTCGCCCCACCCATTATATATAAAAAGTAGAGTTGGGTATAATAGGTACTACATTGGACTACATAGGCATCACTGAAATTGAAACGTTGTCCCTTTAATTAAATTACCTGTATTTTTTAAGAAGGCGGCGAAGAACTCGCATGCGCTTAATCCATAAAAGTTTTTCAGGCATTCGAGCATTAGCTGTACCTTTCCTCTTTCCAGGTCCGCAATGTCTCCCTTTACGTCTGGCTTCGGTGTTAGCTCGAACACGAGCTCTAGAATGGACTGCCACAGGCTTTCTGATAATTAACCCATCCTTGGCCAGTTTCCTAATGTATTGTCCTGAAAGAGTTCAAATAATTAATATAGTAATCCCCATTAATTATATGATTTTATTTAATTTATTGACCACACTCATAAATTCAAGAACATGACTATTGAGGAGTAGATGTAATAGCTGTAATACCACTAACTACACATTTACCGTTATACATGTACATATTGTTTGAATAAAAAATAATTTGCAGCAGTTTTAAATGTTTTATTTCAAATTCAAAAAATGATTCGTTCATTCCCAAATTTCACCTGGAGTTAAAAATAGCAAAAAATGCACAAAATATTTTTCAACCCTCTTCAGTTAGCCATTCCGTCCAAACCAGAAAAATAGGACTGAGTAGTGGGCGGTACACAGACATTAGAGTAAGAGTATGAAAATATTTTCTTAAGACAATTAGCTTCTATTATTTCGTAGTTGCTTAACTATTTTTAGAATTTTTCCAAGTTTTCACAGTTGAACACATTTTTCCCAGTAATGACTGGACATTACCATGCATAAATATGGCACAAACTATCAAACTACATTGAATTCAATTGTGCTGTAGGTAGGCCTGTAGCGTGGACCACCGTTCCGTATTCCGTAATTTCTCAAAGGCTTGAATCACATCACATGAAAAGGTATGGTATACATATAATAGGATAGCTAATTAAGAACTCGTTTTGCATGGCTATTCTATTAATATTAATTAATATAAACATAATTGCAACCGAGAAAACAAAAAAGTAAAGCCAAATAGAGGCCATGAAAAGGTTCAGGAAATTAAATACTAGTTATTCTTCCACAATCTTACAGCATTAATTAATTACACATTTGCATTGACTACATATTCCTGTTTCTACAATTTACACTCTAATTACATTTTAGGTGAAGTCAGATGCGCACAAAAATGACAAACTTATTTTGAATAGCAAAATATTGGCCTACCTAATAGATCTACCTACACTAATGATTTGTATTTGTAACTATTCCTTACAATGTAGTAAAAAAGTTTCAAAATGTCTTGATAGTCACCTTATTCATTTCAGAGGCCATAAAACATTATTTGATAATTCCACTCATGACTGATTTATATTAATGTTCAATATTAATATTATTTGCCCGATTGGCATGAGTTTGCCTTTGTTTATTGCCTACTTGGCTTACAGCTGATAGCGTTAAGTATAAAAATTACGCTAACAAAATAGGCAATAATTGTTTACCATCATCATCTTGAATTTATGAGCTATAAGAATAGAATTTGATCATCTTTAATTTATCTGAAGATAAAAGTAGAGATTGAACATACTAGAGTTGGCTGCAGATATTTCGGCAGATTCATTGGGGTCCAACCAGACTTTCTTCTTGCCACATCGTAGCACAGCGGCCGCTAGCCGCTTTTGCAATTTTAGCGAACTACAAAATTGAAATGTATAAATCGAAATTAGAACCAGATATCAAAAATAAAAAGCAATTAAAATTTTGAAAGTTCTTACCTCATTTTATACCGCAGGCAATGGCTTCAGTATCTTGCCGACTGTTTTCTAAGCAGATTTTGGTGACAGAAAGGAAAACGTGTTACATTCGTCGAAACCTCTCCTAAGAGTGGTGAGAGTGGCAAAATCGTTCAGAGCTCCAGATAACCAACCTTTTCGTTTCATCAACGTTGTGCCATTGTTTTGCGCAGATTCACCTTTTCTATCTCTCACACACATTTGAAGGAAAGCATGGCAAACTCAGCAGCAGCGCCTCGCATGTTTACCTCTAACAAGGCTCACCGCCAAAGTGGATAAGTACGATTAGATGGCAGGCACTCACTTTTCATTCTAGATGTACCTAAATCAATGTCTTTGTCTCATTCACGTCGTCCCATGCTTTCATCACGTCTTGTATTGCGTTGCATTGCGTGAAGTCAGAGTCAGAAGAGTAGTCGGACCCGGACGGATGCCCGGACCCGAACGGGACGGAAGTCAAGTCAAAGTCCTTCATTTTCGTGATTCGTTTGTTTTCATTATTCTCGTCCTTCTCTCACTCTCACTAATAAAAGCTCAATAATATCAATCTCATCATCTCATTTTCCTGTCTCATATTTGTCATAATCATTCATCATTCATATAATGGTCATCATAACATAATAGTCCTGAACTAAGAAGTCATCCATCACATCTCACTCAAGTCTCAAGATCCCAACGAGAAGATCCTAAGGTCCGGGTCCGTCCCACTTCCCAGTCCCATCCCCAATGTTCGATGTCCCACTCCCACCCCACCCATCCATGTCCATTTATTTCATCTCTTTGGACAATTTCAAAACAAAAGAGATTGGGATATTAATAAGCTTAGATATTTTAAGCGTACCGTACCGCAGACATGTCTCGCCCATCCCATAGTCCCATAGACAAACCAACAATCGGAAAGACAAGAAAATTGGCTTATAATTAGTATTAAATTAGTAAAATAGAAACATTCATGTACAATATTTTGTGATTTGAGATTGAGATTTGATATAACTCATGCTCAATTTGTGTAAAGTTGCAATCGCAAGATTGCAACCCTTTTTAGCAAGCATAATAATGATTCTTGGTCTTTTTAAAAACTGCCTTATAGGCATAATCAAGTTAGTCGCTAAAAATCGCCAGAAAGGGCAGCCTCATGTATTAACCTGTAGCTCTGCTTGCAAGAATTCGATAGATTAAAGGAAATTACTAAACCAGATTAATCTTTCACGAGGAGCATTCATTCGTTTTATTAGCTTTCTTATTTACTTCTTATGAGACAAAGTTCGACAAAAGATAAATGTACTTATCTAAATTAAATTCTATATTATGTAAATACATACGATTGCTGCGGGTTAGACGTTAGACCTTGTAGTAGACTTCTACACTATGAGCTAGATGGATAAAGATAGAACAGTGATACATTTAGCCCTTGGTAATAGTAATAATATTTAATATATGTACAATTATTATTGGTTATTACATTAGGTAAATATAAGTATAGTCATGTATGGCGGCAGGTAGCTATGCTGTATGCTGGTAGTAGTAGGCTAGAGAAATCCAGTTAAGTATTTTGTCAAGTCCTCTTCTTTTCAACACACTAATCTTAACACTGTTAACACATTCATTTAAGTGCACTACACAGTAGTGATTATAAGTTACTTTGATTTACATTAACAGTGTTGCTTACTGCTATAAATGTACAATTTCGTAATTTTATTAGTTCATTGTTATTGGTTTTTCTACTTTCACATCCAACTATTACGCAACATTACCATTAGCTAATGTCCACTTAAAGTAAACACTTAAGAATTAATGAAATTTTGTCTGACACATTCTTCTAATTAGATTATGCTATAGACATTCCAAAATGCATATACTACAATTGTGTTTACCAGTGGTCACTTAACTATTTTTCACCACAAGTTACCTACGAACTATTGGTTTTGGAGAGAGCAATATGAATATGAAATATTCATATTTCATATTCATTATCTAAACGACATTATATCGGATTTTGTAGCATATAGTAAGACTTAGTAACATGACAGGGGCATTACAATTACGTAATATACGATGGGTTTGTGTCGACAGCAGAAGAGTGCGAATTTTTGACCACATTAAGGACTAGCCAGAAAGAGTCGAATAAAAACTTCAGGGAAACACACAATACCATTCAATTCTTCAAATAGTTGCCTTTCACCAATCCCACGCTCTGTGACCTCACAGTCTCCAATTGGACTGTAAGAAACGATCAGGCCATATAACCATTTACAAACCTTTTCGAATCATTGAAATAGGCTTTATCTTTGTGAAACCATGTCGTGGAAAGGTGACTCGGAAGTGTAGTTATATATAGCAATGAAAAGTTTACAAAATGCGACCAGCACATTAGTTCATTGAAAAAATTCAACACTACTACCAACAAGTAAATAATTTATTTACATCGCAAATCGCGCTTCATATCATTATAGTTCTATAACTTACGTAGTATTAAATATCTCTGATTATAATAATCTTATTAGTTTATCTTTATCGATTCTCGATTGCATAATAATCGTTTATATGCATACTGCATATCGAGCAATTCAAGTAATTCCGAACAAAACGTTCGTGCTTTTGCAACTGTTTCAAATTGTATGCCCAGCCGCATAAATAACAAACATTATGACAGTAGTAAATGAGCCATTAAGAGCCCTCGTAATACTCGAAAGCTAGAATTTCCAACCCCTTCATCGAATATTATTTAAAAAGAGACTTAGGGCAACGACATAGTCGCTTGAGAAGTATTTGATCGTACGAGGAGACAAGATTACTATGTCTTATAGGTTTGGATCTGTAAAGAAGAAAAGACCGATGTTTCGCATGTCGCATGGTTTTCATAAACTGATGAATGGGCATGACTTCCGGGTTGGGGACATAAGCCAAGGAACTTGACGAAGATATCATGGGTTCCGAGGTAGATGCAGAAACGGTGTATTTCGGAACAATTTTTGTTGAAACAGTTGAAAGCGAATGTGGGATGCTTAAACTCGGACTTGTGATTGAAGGAAGCAAAGTGACATAACGATGACGTGGTGTAGTTACAGGTATCATAGCAGTAGTAATGTTGGAACTTGTATCATTGTCATTGATGTTGCTAGTGTTCCCCATAGGGTCTAAATTTCCGTTGGGAAAAGAACTTGTAATATTAATGGAACTTGTATAATTAACTAGTGCAGGTTCAATCGTTGTAGGAGACTCTGGTTCTTTCCGACGTGTTGAATTACGTACACTAAATGTTTCTCGAAGGTACTAATCCTTTAGGATTGATGCCACCGTAAATAGCCACCATACAAAGGCCAAAGATGACCAAGAATAGGACAAAAACAACTCCGATGGCTGATCTTCGTTGTCAAATTCTCTCATTTTCAGTATCTCGCTCCAATTGGGCCTGCGACTCAGCATCTCCGTAGTCAACTGAACCTGAATTGTGAGAATTGACCAAATGCCTCCGTCTAGAACATAGAACACATAAATTACTGTTGGATAAACTTAGATATATTTTCCTTACAAGGAAAATTGCAGCTTGTATCTTAGCTAGGTAATTGCAATACAATGATCATTCATATTCATAATTTATACCACTGAAATGTTTTTATAAATCTGCAATTTATCATGAAAAAGAATCGTCACAGACAAAAATAGTCAGTTTAACAGTTTTTGAGGATTACTTGTTATTAAAACTCAGGCTTAGGTGTCATCAAATGAAAAGACAGACAACTTTATCAGAACATTTTTCTACATTAAAGTAGCTCGTGATATCTCATGATTGCAATTTACTAAACCATATTATGCATATGCAATAACTTACTACTAAATTTATAAACATAAACGTGCACTCTACAGTAAGTCAAGTAACTTATTTACTTCAGTATGTTAATTACATTAGTTGGCTGTAAGTATAGGTAAATACATGATAAAGCATACCATAAGCATACATTATTTGACACACCTTTGGGCTGTGCTTCTGGATCGGTTACTACTAGATGATCTTCCGTTTCTGGGATTTCCACCATGTTGTATTACTCGTCCCTGAATAACAATCAAAAATTAAGAATTTTAAAGATTGCAATTCATCACATAAAATACTTTTAAAGGTTACTACTGTAATATTCTTTTGTACAATAATGGTTATCAGTATTTTTATTAGATATTAATCTTAGCTATTATTATAATTGTATTAGGTATCATCATACTCTCCTGCTGCTATTAGCTGACTCTTTGGAGCTAGAAGAATATCCGGTATCTTGTCTGCATTGCACTTGGTATCTGTCGCTGCTAGCAGCCGAACTGCGACTCCCGGAAATCTTGTATACACCAGGATTTTCACTCATTCTATGTACAATAAGAATATTTTTATATAATTGTCCCATAGACATGATGGTATGAATGTGCTTAGGTAAATTATTTATTTTATTTGTACCTCGACCACATTACCTTATTATTTTCCGGTTTGCAGTTCTAGGAATTTCGCTCGCAATAGACACATCGTCGTTGACAATATCTGAATCTTCTTGAGATTCGTTTTCATTTGCACCAGACAAAACAGAACCAGAAACGCCCATTTCCAAGTCATCTTCATATATTTTGTCCACATCATATAATTGGGCTTCACCTTCATTCTCACACAGATTTCTAAGATTTCCTGTCGACAGAGATTTCCGTCTTTCGCTCTGCACAGCAATTAACACAAAGTTTACAGCTCACTCATGAATAAATAGTATTCAAATAAATCGATGAGAAAGAGGAATGATTTAATTGACTGTATGACGAATATATTATGTAAGGTTAGGGCACAAAGGAAAATGTTCTCACTCTAGGATTATCCTTTCTTGAAGATTCTTGACGAACATTCTGGGAGGAAATTGAGTCTTGAGATCGATGTTTTTTTGTCTTACTTGGCCCTGCGGTATCTATAGAATGATAAAAATACTAGTTCATGTGGTACTCCACTAACTCCACACATAAAACTTTCACTGACACAAATAAAGGGAAGTGTGGTGAAGATTCGATGAAAGTGACTTTTTATGGTATTTTGTATGAGTGAAAGTTTAATATGGAGTTTAATAGGGAAAGAAAATTAAATATTTTTTCGACCATGCCGAATTGGAATGCGTTATACACATTACATAGATTCTTTGTGAAAAGGTTCATTGATTAAGCCAAATTCTTGAACAAGTTTACTTACTTGACTTCTTAGAGCCTTTAGGTCTGCCTTTGGAGTCTACGGGACCAATGTAAGCCGCTCTCTCCACAGCCTTGGCCAGATTTCCAGACACAGAAGATTTCATTTGCTTAGAAATTTCCTTTTTCTTTTCCATTTGAACAACAAAAAGTCGATAAAATTGTAAAATGATTACAAGTGTGTTTTTGCAAGTGAAGAAAATGTTCATGTAACTGATAATTTTGTAGTAGGTTATAAGGAGCATTCGGAAAATCAAGAACGGGGCATCCTGAAACCATAAAATAACATTTGAATATTATTATATGTACTATATGACTTCTATAAGTACCCGAATGCCAAAATTAACTTCTAAAATTACATGTAATTAGTCTACAACATTTTTCAATTTGTCATTGAAAGTTTTCATGTATTTGAGTAAGTTCTTTCTGTTTGGTGAAAGCTGTTAATAGTATTACTGGGCTACATGAGAAAACAACTTTCACCAAGAATGTCGGCTATAACGTGTAAATTATTTAATAACAATTGAAGCAAATATTTAGAGAAATCATTGTATTACTTGAAGAATAATGTTGATTAGAATACCCCAGACGTCAATAGAGCAGCACACTTCTTTAACTTTGATAATACCATTCACGATTTTTGTTTTAGGTGTCTCGATCTCACTCGTTATTCTGAATTTTCGAGCTTTGGTGGCTGTGAGCACAAATGTGAATTGAAGAAGACTCCATGACCAAATCGACAGGATAAGGAGACAGAGAATTCTTTGTGATGAGATTTTGTCGTCCTGATAATAGCCATTTAAGATAATTTTTAAACCAACCGATGTAAGTGGTACCCACTCCACAGTTTAACACGTATTTATTCTTTTAATGAGCAACTCAATGTGCTTTACAATATTAAAAAAGCCTTACTATTACAGAAAAAACTGGATTAGTACTTTGAAAGAGTCGAAAAATTCAATGATGTCCGCAGCAGTTCCAATGTAGACCAAAAGAAGTTGAGATAATTGATCTCGAGTAAGTCCTCCTTTTGGTAACATCCACCTACCGATAATAAGAATCAGCATAAGGAGTTGTTCAATCACTGTTGCCCATGTTTCTGCATCGAAGTTCAACTCTTCAGGGATGCTGATTTCCATCTAGTACAAAATAGTCAATCAATACTATTAGCAAATATAGCCCACGATTCGTACGATTCGTATAATTTCATTCAATGGTTCTAGTTGTAGGAATATATTTATGAGAAAAGGAAGTATTAGTGTTGTCACGTTCATTCATGGTTCATTCCAATGTCATACTATTGTTTACAGTCTTATCTAATCAGTGCTAGAGTAGGATATCAACCATAACAGGTAAGGAAAGTCATCGATTTCTATTGTAAGACATAACCCGGTTGTTGTAACAGACCTAAAATCGTTAGTTCACTATAGATGGTTTTAGTAACAAGAAATTGGAAATAAAAATATTTGATTTTTCTAAACCATCCCAATTCAATGATGTTTTGACTACTTCGAGATGTATAGCGGAACTCTATAATATCCAGTTAAAGAATCTCCGCACTATAATATATGAACCCGCGCAGCAAATATATACGCATCTCATTATAGTCGTGTAATAGTACTAATGTATGTTAGTAGTACTATATAATATAGTTGCGTGTGGTAAACTTTAATATGGTCATCATTAACACCAAAACTACACCGAACACCACCGAGCAAAGGATAAGTACCTAATTTACTAAAGTGACGTGACCCACCGCTAAACTCGTCTAGATCAACTATAAATCAGGTCACCTCTTGCTTCACTCTATAATGACTATAGTTAGTTACATAGAACGTAGTTATTAACAGAATCATAAAAGCAGTTACATGTTACATCTCATTAGGTTTCGGGTTTCTTGAAGAGATGCTGATAGAGAATGGAGAAATCGACATAGCATTCATTGACATATAGTATCAAGGCATTATGTAATTCAGGGCTATATCATAATGACTACACTCCAAATTACGATTCTCTTGAAGCAAAAGTATATTTTCTTGAAACACAACTTAGGTCCAGGTTTTATTTCCATGTAGAACAATATGCATTGCATAATATAGTCCTTCTGTACACTGCGGGGAATCCCAGTTGTGGGAAATTAGAGATTCTTCTCTTATAGCTACTGGGAGAAAACGAGAGAGAATCATCACATTAACGAATGAATAATATTAGAACTGACAACAGCACCCGGTACAAATACCCAAAATAGAAGAGGGTATAACTGTAGTAGATATATGTACATTGTGTCTGTAAAGATATAACTTTTGGGTAGCAAAGGTACGGTATGAAACTCCCTTTCGGCATCACACAATTATTTTGATTGTTTGGGATTTTTATCAGGAAAGAAAAGCAATGAGTAGGAAATTGTATAAAGCATAATATCTATTTAGCTGCTGGTTAACTGAACCCCGTCTATCAGGACTTTAAACACAATAATTTCAACGCATATCAGTTAATTGGCTACCCCAAGGAACTAATGTATTTTTTGGTGCCCTATTTACAAAAATGATCTTGCATACCTGCTTATACCTACTAATCATTGTTAAAATATACTAACAGCATAGAATTGACAATAAGTAGCATGGATTCTTTTCAAGGTATACCTTGAAAAGTCTTGATTAGCCCGTGCAAACAAGGAGTTTATGGACCGTAACAGTACTGGGCCCTAAAATTGACACCAAAGCAATTAACTCCCTCCTGGATAACTGAATTTAAGTTGAGAGATTGCCAGGTATACAGAGAAAGGACACTTAGATAAGTACCTATACCTACATACCTATAATGCTACCCACGTTATCATTATGAGCATCACGAGAGGATGGCCTGAAGAAGTAACGTTCGCTTTGTTTCAGGCGAAAAATGATTTTCATTGTCAGATTTATGGGCAATTTGTGAACACTTGAAAATTCCCTTCCGACTTCCTACAGTGCAATTCCTGAAAATCATTGAATGAATTCTGCTCTGCCCATGCCACAATTCAGCCACCAATACACAGAATATAACTGTAGCACAGAATTATACAGGTGTTCCGTAATGTAGAACTATGTAAATGAACCTTATATAGTTATGTATGACTGCTAAGTTGACTATACTAAGCAGCAGTCAAAGTCATAGTCATCATTCATTCATAATATCAAGTATACGGTCCAAAATTGCTGACAATTATCACCAGCATTATTATGTAACACATTTGCTCCGTAAAGACGAAAAAGAATTTATTTATGATGTGGTATACTGTACAACACTTAACCACTACCTTGATTAAAATTGTGAGATGGTGTGTGTGATGACAGTGATAAATGCTCTTTAGGTGAAATTTTTTTGTATATACCGATGTTTGGTTGTATTAAATTGCTCAATAAATATTTTATATAAATATTTTGATCATTCGTAGAATAGATACACCACGATATGAATATACATTGGTACATTGTTTGTGGGATATTATTTCGAATTAACATTCCACAAATATGATAGTAGAGTGTGAACCTTACCCCAAATGTATCAAGTGGAAGATCCTCGGCCTTAAGTGGAGGAAGTGGTGGAGGAACAGTGATATTTTGTCCTTTCATTGCTAATTTGCGGTCGAACTTATCCACCTCCAGAAGCCAAATTGCAGGTACGACACTGCATAAGTAGAAGAACACGCTTGGACAGAACCTATAATTAAAAAATTGCTTTCAAGAAAATTTTAGTACAAACCAAAAATCATCAATATCTATAATCGTGATTGTTGA
>JABASH010000267.1:0-46663 GCA_019776445.1 Tomocerus maximus | reverse complement strand
AAATTGCAAAAAAATGTTTGCCCGTATTTTGATAGTCATCTGAGATTTCCAAATCGTAATCACTGGACCCTTAGTAACTTTCTTTAATGTACGGTTGCATCGCATCTAACTATTCTAGGAGAAAGTTAACTTTCAACGCAGAAAGTTAACTTTCATCAACCTTTCAACGCAGGAATCATACACATGTTTCACGCTCGAGAAAGAGTTTCAAGGAGTATATAATATAAGTACAGTAAATCTGGTAAATACTGTAATCCTGTACGCTGATCGTTTCATCACTAGAACAAACCTGGAACTCCTTCCTATCCTCGAATGAAGGGGTTGCTGAAGACCAAGAATTTGGCGGCAATGAAGAAGTTGAAATCATTAACATCACCTCATAGAAATAGATAGGTTGCTTTTGCTGTGTATTTGCATTTTGCATTGATTCTTGCATTTGTTCGGAAATCATCTTCAGAGACCGAGATCCATCCAAGGCCAATAACTAATGAACAAGGGTTTCAGAAGGTCAGAATTAGATTCTCCTTTCACCTTTCGACGGCTGTCAAAATGAGAAGATTGGTTTTGTATTTCTCATACATTGGAACTTATTATAAGTATAATAAACTTTTTTTGTTTTGAATTTGTATAAAAACCCCGACTCTATAATGTAAACTGTTAATGTTTTACTGTCTAATTCTATCATAAAGGGAAAATAATTTGATAACGGTGACTAGTTTTCAGTTGCAAATTTCACCATGTAGAGCGATGTGGAAATTACATCCATAATTTATGACAATAATTCACACACGTATATAATAATAAATGTTTATAATAAACGTTTATAATAAATGTAATGTTTTTTAAATGCATTTTTCATAGAGGTGTTCAGAGACGTCTTCCTCCAGAGATCCGGGTCCCAGATGTCGATACAGTCCAGGGAATCATTGAACATGGTATCAAAACAATCTACAAAATACCACAGGGAAAGGATTTAAACCTGACATTATCAAGCAGAACTGATGCTGGTGTTCACGCATTGCTAAATACATGCCATTTAAATTTAGAAGGTTTATATTGTTTATGTAACGACATAAGTATATACTACTACTAATTGATATAGAAATAGTAAGTGATTGCTCGCCGTATTGTAGTAATTCTTGTGTTTTTTTTTCAGAAATACCTTCTTATACTGGCCCTGTTACGCTATGTCAAAGTATAAATTTGTTTTTGGAGAAGAATGAAACAGAAATTCGAGTGCAACGCATAGTTGAAGTTCCAAAAAGTTTTCACTGCCGATATGACGCGAGTTCTAGGACTTATAGATACAGAGTTGCTGTACTTAAGGATAACGGTAAAACAGACAGAACGCAAAAGTCTTAAAAACAATTATGATATGACACATTAGGTCATTAGGTTATATTCACAACATTTCTTTCAATTCCCAAATTACTTTTATATTGACTTTTCATGCAGATTTAAAAAATACTACTTCTTGGAAACGACTTTCAAGCGGTTTGCCTTTGACAGAGCTAAACCGTATTCATGTTGTGTGTCAACCATTTGACAGAGATATTGTTTTCGATGCCTGTAAGTTGTTCCTTGGTACATGGAATTTCAAAACATTTTGCGGCCATATTACAAAAGAAGAACGCGACAAAAAACCGGACGACTTTTTTGTAAAGACCATTGAACGCTTTTCATTTTCTCTAATGAACACTGTGAACTCCAACGATTCTTGTAATTGGGAACCGTCCTGCAAAGAGTATGATTTGTATGAGTTTAATATTGAAGGAAGTGGTTTTGTCCGCAGACAGGTATGATACAATACGTACAACGTAACTTGCTTCTACTTAATTTACATAGTATCCTGAATTAATGCGGAAAAATTAGGAGAAAAAATTGGCTAAGTGTTATTTTTTTAAATTTGTTTGTTTGTAGGTAAGGCGCATGGTAGCTGCTCTACTGAATGCTGGAAATGGGCGTTTGAAATTGGACGATATTTTATTTCTGTTGAATAATCCCAGTGAAAAAAACTGGAAAAGTGAAATAGAAACTGCATCAGCAGGTGGATTGTATTTAAAATCAGTGAACTACAAACACGTTCCGGTTTTGAGAGGGTTTTTGTCGTAAAAAAGAAATTGTGTACCAAAAATGGAAGAAGAAGACCCATGTTCTTCCAGCTTTTTGAAAGAAGTTCGTGGAAAACTAAAGAAAGGACTGCAGCCTACCCAAATGAAGATGACGAAGAGCGACGGAACAGTAACTATTTTAGAAAAACAAGGTCAAGTAGTGACAAAAAGTCTTGAAGAGAAAACTGAAGGTTTCATTGTTGACTTAAAACCTGATTTGACTGTTGGACGAGTAAGGCCCTGGCTGTTGATTTCATCTCAAGATGTACCAAATGATTTTTCTTTAGTGAATGAATATAATGTAGTGTACATATTATCACTAATGCCTAATTTTGTGCTGCAATCATCAATATTATCTGTCATAAAAGAACAAATGTGCCTTGCCATTTATGATGAAGAGTGTTTCTCGTTGACTGACTCAATTCATATAAGTAAAGGACTGGGTTTTATTCATGAAGCCAAAAATAAAATTGAAAATGGGACTTGTGTACTTGTACATTGTAATGCTGGAATATCAAGAGCCCCAACAATGGTAATGTTATATTTAATGATGTATGAAAATTTGTCATTTGATAAGGCATATAATGATGTTCTTGAAGTAAGACCTAATATAAAACCCAACAATGGGTTTTTGAAGCAATTGAAATCATATAGATGTTAACTATGGCATATTGATCTATGATCATACAATAACAATGTCAAAATGCTCCAATGAAAAAATAAGTATCTTTACAAGTAATTGAAAACTATATGATACAATGTTTTATTAAATATCATTCTACTATTTTATAACGGTTATTAACAGTATGTGTGTTGGTATTAGCAGTATGCATATATAATATGATATATCTTGCACTCTTACAGGTTATAATGTACAAAAATATATCAAACCAACTACCTATATAATATGCTTACTTATAATATGTGATCCTCAGCATAATCTTAAAGTCTCTTATGTTAGTGACTTTTAGACTTAGCTTGGTTATACGCATTAGAAAATGGATTGGATATAAAACTGATCTTTTAGTGTTGTTATGCTGTAGAGAAGAGAAGAACGGAACAGGTTTAACAGTTGTTTTTACCTCCGTAAAAACGTTCATATTCGGTATAAATGTATGAAAAATTCTTCATGGGCAGTTAGTTTTATCTTTTTTAATGATGACGATGACATATGTGTATGTTTTACAGTTGTATATGTGTCTATGTAATGTAGTACACAGTTGAAATAATGGAAGCATTCAGGACTCATTCAGAATATACAACTACAAACAGTGCTAAGACATTAGCTTAAACAATCTTTCAACTATTTTGCTTGTCTCCTATAGCTATAATTTATCACATCACAATGCAGGCATTGTATACAGCAAAACAATAATATTTCATCTACGTATTGAGACATTTTCCATAATTTAGTACATCAGAAATAATACTAATCATAAAATCAAAGGTAGCTTTGCACACTAATTGATTGGTAATACTAGTATAAACCTTTAAAAATAAATGTTAGGATTCAGAAAAGGGTCTGGTGATCCCTTATATCCCCGCTCCGCGTAATGAATACATCTACAATCTACTTTGGATTAAGCCTTAAAACTGTATTTATACTTAAAATATTATATACATGAATGTGTGGTGTATGCATGGCAGTAATTTTTATGCATGACATCTTTTGAAGTAAAGCATTTTATTTAAATAAGTTCAGTTGTAGCTTACAATTACAAATTTAGAGTAACATAAAACTTATAGTAAAGCGTTTACATAGGTATTCAGTATTCATGTCAGCAATAGGGCACAACTGAGACAACTGGTTCCATTTCCATACATTCTTATAAAGCTAAATAACACTCTTCTATGCAAAGGCAGAAGCCAAACCGCTTGCTTCACTCCAGGGCAAGATCAACTACCTGTCTTATGACTATACACAATAGTAAATATATTTCTTGTGGTTACAGTATCTTATAGACATGTATTACGTTAAAAGTTATGCAAAAAAACTCGGACCAAGCTGCAAAACTGCCTAAAATCAAAAGTTGAACGCACTCCGCTTCGAGTCATTCATACATAGATAATAGTAGAGCCAACCCTTTGGATAAAATACAAGAAAATTCAATCTTGTAATGATAATAAGTACATACAGGACAAGTAAGTAGTCGAGTAGTCCGATACAAAGAAATGATGTGTATAATAATGCATGATTCAAACGAAAAGATACTACTTACCTATGTTGTTCTACAAGATTGACCGCATCATATGCATTTACTTGCTTTGGCAAAACTTGGCGATTGTAAGTTGCTCATCATGAACGGAGATTTTCTTCGTATTTATTGAAACCTGCTCTAGACTTATCCCAGAAGACGAGTTAGCGAGTCACTCTCTCTGACTCCCATTTGGCTAACACTTACACTGTTACTATTACATCTTGAATATTCCACCTTTTGATTGATTATTTTCAGTGATTTAATTGTCACCAATGGTGTAATTTTCTCGAATAGCACATGCTAAGTTAACAAGCATGCTCATTTCATTGGTAAGTTTAATTTATTTTTGTCTCATGTGAGTGTTCTAATTTACTATTATCTATTTTGTAATTCCTCTATTCCAGAGCCTGTTTATATTTGTGGCTGGGTTGCTCACATCATCATCATCAAGAAGCAACATCCGAGCGAACATTGGACCATGGGAATTCCGTCCTCGACAAATTATCCATTTAGCACAAGAATCTTTTTCTGACGAAGATGCAGGAGATTATTTCACAGAGCCCCAAGATGCAGAGATTTCAACTGATCGTCTACGCAGTGATTTAAATCCGAACACAGCGTCCAATGAGGCAGCTTCACCATCCACAGAATTGAAGGAAGTCGAAAGGATCACATACTATGAGAAGAAAACGGGCGAAAAGAGCTTCTATCCTGTTATTGATGAAATGCTGAAATTACACAAAGGTTCGCCAATTATCTATCATGAAATACAGATAACAGAAGACGAAACAGGAGCCAAACCTCAGGACCAGAGTCAGGATGATCTTAAAGGAGACGGGGGTGGTGACGAGGCAGACTATGAATACGACGACTACGGTGAGGATGAACCACAAGATGACAAAGGTGGTGGCAAAGGTAAAAGGCGTTGTCGCAAGAAGAAGCGAAAGGGACGTGGTGGTGGCAAGGGAGGAAAAGGCGGCAGAGGTGGCTGCGAACCCGAAGTTGGAGGATGGTGGTACAAGTTTGACAAAGAAAAGGGTTACACAGCCGGACGTTGGGGCAAACATCCTACTCTGGGAGTTCATCCTGACCACTTTCAGCATGGCTATGTGGTTCCAAATTACATCAAACAAGTACTTAGTGCTGAAGATGATAAAATTGCTGAGATGAAGAAGGCTCTTCCTGAAGGAGGATTCCATAAATTGCCTCATGGTGGTGGAATACCAGTAGGTTATGGAACAGGTGAGAATAAAATCCGAAAAAATTGAAACACATACGCAATGAATTTTTCTAATGTAGGTACCTTAAGAAACGATTTAAAATATGGGACTGAAATTTACAGGGTGGCATCATGGGGGCGGATGGCATCACAACCCACGACGGCAAGGAAAGGGGAAAAAGGGAAAGAAAGGAAAGAAGGGTAAAAAGGGAGAAGGAGGCGGTGGGCATGGAAAACATCATCAAGTCGGATTTAATTCTGGAGGTGGATGGGGAGGTGGCGGGTGGGGAGGCGGAGGAAAGCTTGGTGGCGGAGGTGGTGGGTGGGGAGGTGGAGGAGGGTTTGGAGGCGGAGGAGGGTTTGGTGGTGGTGGGTTTGGAGGCGGAGGATTTCCTGGAGGACCCTTTGGTTTTGGCCATGGAGGAGGTGGATGGGGAGGTGGTGGTGGAGGAGGAGGAGGAGGAAAGAAGGGTGGAGGCAAAGGCGGAGGCAAAGGTGGTGGTAAGAAAGGAGGGCAGCGAGGAGGCGATGAGCCTGAGCCCCCAATCAGTCAAATAGTACACTTTAAAGGAAAAGGGGTCGTACCTGGGAAGGCCTACTCAACTAAGTACCATCAGTATGGTTGGTGGTCCCCTTGGGGAATATTTAATTTGGAAAATACTAACGGCTGGATAAGGCGGTAAAACTACTAACCTCCATTAAGTTTGCTTGCCAAGTTGTACCACTTTACAAAACTACATATTTATGACCGATTTTTACGTTTTTTGTCATTATACATAAAAATATATGTAAATTGTTTTGTTAGTACACGAAATATAAAAAATAAAGAAAAATGCGTAAATAAGATTTCCTTTTTATATAGCACTCCTCTGTAAAATATTGTGTTGAGAATATCCAGGATTATTATAATTATGATCCATCATGTCATTCATGTCATGTCATATCAATGTTCATTGTCCATCATTTTCAACTTTTCTATTTTTTACAAAATTACAACTACTAGAAAAGAAAGATCCCAAACCAGCATCATTCTTGTCGAACGAATAAGAGATTACCGAAGAAATTGCAAACAAGATTGTAGCGCCATCGTATATGGTTTATATGACCTAAGATTCTTAAATCTGGACCCACCGATCTCAATTTTGTGTTTAACACACACACAGTACACACACACTGCAGCACTAATACAAAATACAAACAAATACTACACAATAAATAGTTGATAGTGTTGTAAAAATAAATTATTATTCTAAATACAAAATAAATAAGAAAATACAATAGAAAGAAACAATCAGTTTTACTTTTTGAAATATAAAATAATTACCTAACCTAACCATTTAAGGTAAGAATTTAAGATACATATTCTCTGCGTAGTTAAAAATTATGTCACAATGTAACGCACACACTCTTAATTATAAACTTTTTTAATTTGTTGATTTGTGCTTAAAAGTGTCATCGCTGAGAATCTGTGGATTTCCAGAATTGTTTACATTATTTGTACGAATTCACATCTAAAATGGGCGATTCACAAGAGCAGGTATTTGGAATTTTGTTAACAATTTCAAATTAATTAATAGCTGTTAGCCGATTATACTGTAAAAATACTGTAAATGTTTTTCTTTTCAACTTAATTTTTTAGGGAAATGCTCCTGGGTTAGACTGGATGTACAAAGGTCCAGCAGCGTTAGTAAATAGAGAAGACTATCTGTTAGGGCGATCAGTTGACAAGTCACTAAAAATACTGGAAGAATCAGAAAAAGGAAATGGTTTTTCGTACGCTGAAGAAGTTGAGAAAGGTTTGCCTCACTTTAGATAAATACTTTATATTGGTGTGGATTTATTAATCTTGATCCTTTTTTTTCAGAAAAATTAAATCTAAACTACTACTTCTCAATTTCTTGTTTTTTAGACTTGACTCCTGCATCAATATTTGCTTCAAGAGGCCCTTCTGGTCCCGTAGATGTCATAAGAAAAATTAAAGAAGATCCTTTATACCAGATCCAGAAAAAGGAAGAAGAAAGTTTAAAACAGCTGCTTAAAAATCCTGTGAGGATGAAACAACTGCAACAATTAGCAGAGCAGCGTGAAATGGAATCTTCGTCCAGAAAACATAAAAAGAAACACAAACGGAAGCACAACTCGTCTGATAGGGGTGAATCCGACTCTAAACCATCTGCAAAGCATGAAAAGAAAACGAATATAAATAAATTCTTAGCAGAAAAATTGAATTCTTATAAGAAAATTTTAGAAGAATCAAGTTCATCTAGTAGTGACAGTGAGAGTGAATCTTCCAGAAAAAAGAAAAAGCGTGATCACCATAAAAGTGAATCTAAAGCCTCTCGTAGTCAATCCCATAGCCGTCGAGATGAACATGTACGTCGAGATCACGTTCGTGATCGGGAGAGAGATCGAGGTTTTAGGAATTCAAGTCCCTATAAAAGCGGAAGTAGAAACAGAGACTATTCCAGTAGAGATCGTCGAGATATTGTTAAAAGCTCTTCTAGCTCAACTTCCAATTCTCGTGGATATGAAAGAAGTGGTACGAGTACTAGCAGCAGTCGCAACTCACAGCTGTCAGAGAAAAGAAAAGCGTTAGATGAATCGGAGATGGAAAGGAAGAGACTAGAAATGATGGAGAATGCCAAATGGCGAGAGAATCAGTTGACTAAAAATGTGAGCAAATACCGTGAGCAGGAGCGTAAGGAGGAGGAGAAAAGTTCAACAAACCGTGATGCTGATCCAGATTTTATTAGGTGACTTAAACAATTCTCTAGATATTTCAACTTATTATTTTATTTATATTAATCTACATAATAATTTAATTTACGGTTAAAGTGAGGCAGTGGTTGTAGAGGGAACTTTATTTCAAAACTACCTATTGTATTCAGCTACATCTAAAATCTTAGAATATACAATTTAAGTCATGTTGCCCACATGTATTAACGTTTACGTTGTGATTTAGTTTTAGGTGGTTTTAGTTAGATGTTATTATGCAAATATTTATGATATTCCTCGTTTTTTAGATTCTAGTTAAAACATTACTTAATATTTCTCTATATATATTATGATGTTCTGCAGGAAACAACTCATCAATGCTGCCAGTACCGGAAGTGTCGAACAGAGAATAAAATCAAATTCTTACAACATTCAGAGATCGAAGGCTTCCATGAACCAGAACTTCGCTAGACGATGATGCTGAAATTGTTGACTGGGGTAAAGTTGTATTATTATTAGTTTGTATTTTGTAGCACGAATACCACCTATGTATGATGTCAAAGCGTTATGGCTGGGTGGGGAGTTCTGCGACTCTATGGAGTAAGATAGGTATGAGTTCTATTCCTGAAGCAGGTTCTGTGCGGAGCCTGAGTGCTTGGGCAAAGGGCATTTCCGTTATAAATGATCCTTAATCCACTTTGGGCGATAATAAAACCAAAACATTAATCACACTATGGAGATGTATTTCATAAGTGATTCAGTTTAAGGTTACATTTTTGTTGTTTTGGATCGTAACATCATCGTTAGGATCTTAAAATCACTGTCTGTTCAAAATAATAATTATTATAATAATTTAATTTTTAGAAATTTTACGATAAGATAATTTTCTGTGTTGTCAATAATTAATAAATTACTGTGTAAGATGCACTAATTCCGTTTTTTGCTTTCATTACAGCACGAAGAGGACTGATGAAGAATTAATTCTTTGGGATTATCTCAAATGTTATGTATTATTGCCAGCCAATGATGTCTATTATTGTCATGTCGTATTCATGTTGACTCATGACCAATTTATTTATTATACGCTGTTGTGGAAACTCGATTTGTTAATGTATATAAAAGTTTATAAGTCTATATTTTTATGAAATAAAAAATATTTGTCACAATCGAGATACCATTTTATGCGAAACATAGTGCAACTTTGTAAAAAAAACTGTTTCGGTTGATATAAGTATAAGAGTAGAAAGCGATTCATTAGAAATCAGAAAAATGGAGCATGCAAGAAAGAATGAGCCGAAGTTTATCTCTTTGGAAAGGTTAACTTCAAAAACCATCCTTATCTTTCGCAATATTATTATTTGTTTAAAATATTTATTTTGTTAAGCCTTCTCGAATATTTCATTCAATGACAAATATGTACTTAGCTAGAGTATTAATTATGTATACTAGTACATATGGTATGTACATAAAACTTAATGAGATTGGTCGGCATGATTAATGTCTGTCTGTTAAACTTTAGCCAAAATAGAGGAAAGAGATATCTGGATAGAATATCTCATATTGAAAAGCATTTGGATAACTTGTGTTCAGTCTTCTCGGACTATACGATTAAAAGTGCACAGTAAGCGAAAACTCATAAAAGTAATTCACTGTGTTTACTTTTTTAGTACTATTTGTTTATATGTCGACATTTGAGATCCAATTATATTTCCAATACCTACACAGTTTGCTAAACCATATGCAATTTTATAGTTATAGTATTTAATACATAGATCTTGCAATATGTTTACTGTGCAAGATCGTCAAGATAGATGAGATGAATGTATATGACATTATCTTCCAATTTCTGCAGGCTACGAGACAAAAATGACGAAATAGCTAAAAGTTTACATAAGTTTTCTCAAGAGGAACCCTTCGAAACCACAACGAAATTAACTATGAAGTTCCTGACTCAGATACTGTCCACTGTCGGGGATTATAGGTATAAATCCAAATTCCATCATTTCACTTGTATAATATAAGTATGGTAATAGAGTGCAAAAATGAAGTACTTTGATTTCAATCTTGCTGTCAAAAACTTGCTTAATTTAATAGAGTAAAAGTTTCTTGAGACAAGATGGAATTTTTAAATGTCTATATAAATATAATTTGTTTTGGATGTTTGTATTCATGTTACATTACTTAAAGACCTATTTAGTATATACCTACGTTTTTCTGCTCCTCATTATGCACACTCTAAAAATTTTGTCAATAACATCTGTTCTGTTTACCAATGGTTTCCTTTTGTCCGCTGTTTTTCTTTGATGTTGGTTGGGATCTTATACAACACTGCAAACTACATTATTATGAAAAAAACTACAAAGGGATACAGAAGTAGAGCGTCTGGAAGGAAAAGTCTTGTCACCTTTAACTTCTTATGGAGATATATTTAAATACTTGAAAACAGATATTCGCAAAGCTATGGGTTCTGATAGAAAGGAATCGGAGCGTAGAAAAGATTTGGAAAGGTTTCTTGTTAAGAGGAAGGAATCAAAATATCGTGAAGCAGTAGTAAATTTTTGTATTGTAGTTTTCATCTTTAAAAACTAAAGAATACAATTCTTCAACTCAATTCATCATGAATACTGTAGATGAGATGTTTTTTCTATAGGCCTTGGCTGAAAGCGCTCTTGAGAGAGCAGTTACTGAATCGTCACATTTAAACGAGCAAATTCAGGATCAAATGTTGAAATTTGAGCATAAGCGACTAGTTGACTTAAAAGAGAGTTTGGAACATTTTCTCAAGGTAGAAATTGCTGTTAGTGCAAAACTAGTGGAACTTTTCACAGAGGCTTTTCAGACTGTTCACAACATTGATATTGAAACCGACATGGAGGTAATCACCAAATCTCAATATGCGGAACAACGAATCAACGTATAAGAAGGAAATCTAAGTTTACAATTATCTAAACACATATATATTAACTGCACAGATAATAAGAGATGGCATGAAGCTGCCATGTAGCCCAACAATGATAAAGAAAAAACATAAATTGAAAAACATAGATGATCGGAATGTGAAAACAGCCCCATCAATTTTGACAACCAGCAATACTCAAGAAGGGAAGCATGGTGCAGTTGCAGTTACAAAAGGTAAAATATATTCCCCTGTGAAGGTTTTCTCAGAAAAGCATGAAATGATGGCTCCAATCCGCAAAAAGGCAAAGGAAATTCGTCAAAAAAATAAAATTGCTAAAGTAATGGAAGAAAGCAAATCAATTGATACGAAGGAAGAACGTGCTTCTGTCAGCATGGGCTCTATCCGGAACAAAGATGAGAATTGGTCGAGCGAATCAGAAACAGAAAGTGATACAGCTGAAGAGTCAGTTTTGCCTGACAAACAGAAATATGGAAAAAATACGTGTGGAGTGAAGAAGGGTGATGAAATAAAGTATACTAATGAAATTACTAGCCCTTCGTGTCCGAGGTCACATCCTGATATCATCCGGCAAACTAACAGCAATATGGCAAGTTTTCTATTGCTAAAATATAGTATGAATAATGAATTTGGGTATAGAGTAAATACTCAGTTTTTTACACCCTGAGTGTCTAAGAACAACTCTAGAATGTTTCTAGAACGTAGGTCTGACAAGATTTGTGAAAAATTCTTGTTTCATAGTTATCTTAACAAGTGCTCTTAACAATAATCATAAAAGTGGCAAGCTATGCATAAAACACAATTGCTAGACAGGTCATGCTACTTTTTTCGATTCTTACATCGTTGGGAATGTAAATGAATCTTGGATTTTTGGACAGCTCTCAGTTTCAGTGTTGGTTGGTGGTGTTATATAAAGTGTTAAATATTCATACGTGACTTAGTCAATAAATTAGCTTTACATGAAATCATGGGAAATCCTGAAATATGAAGTATATGTACACAATGTAAAAAATGCCATTTGAAACAGGAAAAGAAATTGCATGCGAACCAATCATGTGTGGAAAGAAACAATTCTAACAAGAAAAGTGCCACATTAGTGAGCAATATTGTTAAAGATGAAGAACAGGCTTCTGATTATTCATATCAAGACAGAGAATTGGACTATGATGCCCAACGGGAAGAAGAGGAAAAACAGTATGGGAAACGGTTACTGAAACGATTGACAACAGAGAAAATATTTGAAAGGGATAAGCAAAGTGGAAAACTGCACGCTGTTAGCAAGAAAAAGGTGTCTTTCGGAGATAGCGATAACGAAGCAGAATGTTCTCGCAGAAATCGTGGTAAAATTTATCGTAAGACCAATTCCCCCGCTCGGACCAACTGTACTAAGAAATGAAGCAGTATTTTTTTGGAGTATTCTCGTCACTGCTGGATAAGCATCGAGTACCAAAGTTGAGTCAATTTTATTTATCAACCTATCTGTATATACAAAATATACATTTGGTGCATTCCACAAACAGAGATAATGGATATGATAGAACCGAAATTTTGATTTTATAATATTATAATAGTAGTGGCAATACTAAGCTTAAACCATTGTGAACCTACACCTGAGTGTCATTCTTGTTCGCACGTTTATAAAATTGTTAATTAATAAAATATTATTTAATGCGAAATACTTATAAAATTATTAATTTACTATAATGTTATCCCTAAGTGCTTTTTATAGACTTCAAGAATGGAGTCTTTAACAGAATTGTTCCACAGATAGCAACCTTTTGGAAGAAATGGTCCCCTTCTTCCAAAATTATGACACTTGGAATGTTTCGTAGCAATAAAAAGAGACTTTCCATGGTATTGTCATTCTTAGAGACCTATAGCCAACTCGCGTTTGTTGATATAAGTAGATAGGTACGTATAATCTAGAATTCCAAGACCGTCTGACTATGATGATGTATGTATCCATGTTCTTCGAGATGCCAGTTGGCATGTGGCATGTGCCATTACATATAATTATACTTTATATGTAGTCATGCAGTACTACCCAGCACCACCAACCTTCCCAACTCCTTGCGTATCCTCTACTATAAAGTAGTATAGACTCAGTACATACTATACCAGTAAAATATCTAATCTTAGATCTAGCATAGATCTTGGTATAGTAATGCATAGCTACAACTTTAGAGACTTTACTGCATCCTCCTCCCCTTTCTCTTGCATCCAGAACTTGACTTTCTCCTCTCGCAGAAAGAAATGTCACACAGGTTAGGTTGAATGGCCGTTCCAAGGCCTGAAGTCAGTTAATGCGTAGACTTATCCTCCGTATTCACTTTCTCCTTACCATATAACTGACTATATCCCTACCATAACTATCTTACTTTCTCTATAAGTAATGGTACCTAAACCTTCCTGCCCATACACATTCCTTTACTTCTGCACAATTCAACTAAAGTAAACGCATCGGGATATTTTAGTCTATCCACAATCTCAAAGTCCACATTACATAAAACGTATGGGCGTATCAGGTAGCGTGTTAAACTCATTCGTCCATGTATAATATAATATATCCGTCCTCTATATAAATGACTTTCACCAAGTTAGTGCAGACGAAGTATGTACTAAAGGGTTGTGTATATGAGAGTAATGCAGAAAACAGTAAATTTAAACAGGGAAGCAATAATCTTCAACTCAGAGTAAAGCTAGGTTGATATAATTATGCATTGTGCACCTCAGAAACAAAAGTTAATGAAAACAGCTATCCTTTAATGATTACCATTTATTATTCTACGTATCAGTAGTGCCTCAGCATTAGCATCTACTCTTAAGTACCTAGTAATGTATTACTTATACTTATACTCTAAGCATCTATTGGTTTCATTCCATTATTTCAGCAAAAATTGGATAGCCGTTCTATTTAATTAGATTTTCTTTTACGTCAACACTGGCCAATGGCCATATACTATTAATAACATGCACTTGCTTAGAATCTTGGTCTTCCTTAGTATGGGATAGTAACTCGAGGAAACAATTAGATATTAGAAATGCTACCTAATATACTGTTATGCGTTATGAAGAAAAATACTTCTTGGTTTGACCTTTACTTCCCCATGACCTTTCTTGCAAAGTGTATGAACAAGTAAGTGTAAGTTCTGGCTTTCTTTGTGCTCTTTTTCAACTGGCCTACCTTTCTCATCACAAAAGTGAACTTCAAAGTTGCCTATATTATTTGCTCACCAGATATAGTCAGCCATAAGATCTGCTCAATTATTTAAATTCATGGATTATGCATCTCTCTCGAATTTCTTGCATAAGCACAATTACGTACTATATTGAGTGTATTGCATTGTGAAACATTTCGTGCAATGTATAACAAAGCATGAAAATGATTTCTTAGCATTATTAGTATTCATAAATTATACCCCTAAGATATATGTAGGCATACATGTAATCAGTTCATCCAGCACACAGATGTACATTTTTCCAGAGGGCACGAAATGAAAAGCACAGAATGAAAATTTTTACTTAACTTTACGTAAAGCAGAATAACCTTAAAGGTCAAACTGGCTATTTTTTAGTAAGGAATAATGTTCGGTGTGTCTATTTCCTAATTGAGTTAATCCTTTGCTGCCAAGTTAAAGTGTATAATCTGATAAAAGCCGTAGGCTTAACTGAGGGAAGGCGTATCATATGTAAAATTGTAAAATAGAAAAAGGTTTATCCCAAAGTAAAACAAGTTCAGTGAAAAGGGGAAAGCAGTGAAAGTTCGGTATGCGATAACATCCTTCCTTCCTTTTGATATAACGAGTAGCTAATATAATAACTCGAACTGCATTGGATGCATCTATGAAAATTGCCTACCCCAGCCACAAGTATTAGTTCTGTCATTAAACTACATGATAAATCCAGAAGGTTCTAAATTATTTTCCAGGCGAATGAAAAGATGTATTTGAAAAAATGGTGGAGAGCAGGATTAAAAATATAAATATTTCAGTGTAATTTGTAGAACTAGATTTTGATCAAGTTTTATGATTTGGCCAGGGAGAGGATTTATTGCGAGGAAGTTGGTTATGAGTAAATGTCCAGGGAGCGGGATTTCCGTATTGTGCTTATTGTGTTTGGTATGTATAGGTATAGAAGAGCGAGCATCGCCCTCGTCTCCGTTGGCTGGAGTTTAGTACGCGTACTCCGGGCATGCCGTTGCCGATTCTCTGCGAATGAATTTCTCTTTCCTTGAACTCAAGTGATTCCGCTTTGCCTGCGTTGCGTTCCCTTCCCTTGTTTTCCCTGGAACTGACTTGGATTCAACTGGAGAGAATGAAGCTCTTGCTTTCTGTGAGTTCGACGTCCCCGAATTCAGCATACTACCTACTACTCCCCACTATCTCTGTCTAAGAAGCATCCTATACTCTCGTACACCACATCGTATATCTTGGACGCTATAAAATTCACTTTTACTATCACTTGTCCTTTCTACGTTTCTATATCGTACTATTTCCAGTCTTCCAGAGAGTGCTTCCAGTGCTCTTTCCTTCAATATTATTCTTAGACTCGTTGGAGAATAGTCGTCCTTCTCTTTAGCACGTATAGAATGGCTGTACCTACTTTAGCGTGGCAATGTACTGTGCAGTATTAGCGATTGCACTGTGCACTTATACCGCGTTACATTACATTCTGATACTATTATATGTACATAGCGTATGTATTCCATTTATCCAGTTATATTTGCTCTGCTTTCTTCAACTTGAACCGATGCGATGTAGTTATCCCAGCCCCGCTTTTATTACTCAACTTTACGTCTCTCCATACTTTTCCTTCGAGTTTTCTGTTTTGTTTGCGTCTTTTGCCTCCGATTCTGTTTTGAGTCATTTGAGCCCTCTTCTCTATCCATTCAATCTGCTAGGTATTTCACAATCCTGATTCTTTCTACACTTTTGCTTTTACAAACATTTATACTCGCTCCTACTTGCTCATATTTTAGTGCATACATCAAAAATGTATAGTCTAATGCTCTCACCATACGAAATCACAAAAAACTGGAATAAAAGTACCCACTTTAATAGGACACACAGCCGACAGCAAGACAGCAACATGGCATAGTATTTAAGTACCTCAAACAAACAGTTCACGGACCTTACAATGTATGTCATAGTCACGCTGTAACGGTATACCTACTTACACAAAAATATATTAAAAATTCTTCTTTAATTTTACGTAGAATCCCTAAGTGTACAATACCTAGTTTCGCATTCATATCCTCTTTCTACAACTTTCTACCTACTTAAGCTTACTGCATACCTAAAACCTACTTTGTAAAGTTAAGTAAAGCTTTATACTATCCTGTGTCATATTATACAATATGCGTGCTTAGACTAAATCCTTGATTACTGGCTGAGTAATTTAATGTGCTTTATAACCGTTTCTTTTGCAATTTGCAACGTATAGGTATAGCTAACTCCTTTCAAGACTGTAGCTCTTTGCCAAAAATGGAAATATCCCGAATCCTTTCTCCTTTGTATTCAGTGTCATATTAAGAGGGAGACAGAGACTCATTTACAATAATTCCACGCTCCCGTCATTCCTTTTGTTTACTTTAGATTAGCCTTCTAATTTCAGCCGATTCGTTTACATTATTTGATACTATTCATTAACGCACTATAGAGGACAGTTGCCATATTCGCAATGTAGACCGAGTTTATATGTTCTACATAAATCCTCTAGTAAATCCTAATGTTCCCAATTAAAATTGACTACAAATGCGGCGGTATCATAATCTTCTACAATTTTAAGCAATTTGTCCATGTACTGATGATATAAATGTAATTCCTCAAAAAACCTGGCCACACAGGAAGAAATTAAGTTTAATTTGCGAATAGTATAAGTAAGTTCTTGAATCTATTATTTTCTACTGCCAACTAATAAAATTACTGTAGAAAGTAATTGCAATCATTTAAAAAGTTTCTTAATAATAATTATCGGAACCTACTCTACCTATAAGACAAGAGTTTTTGTTAGAATATTGTAAACATTGAGGACATTAAACCACCCCCTACCAAACTTAAATTGGCTAAATTACATTCACATTACACTAGTTGCAGATATTATTCAAATCGAATGAAATAGCTGTCCTACATCTAGTAAAGAGTGAATAAATGGATCAAATTCTAACTCAAATGAATGCGCAACCGATGCCTGAAAATGTTCTGAGGTAAACTGCAAAACGGTAGAAGATTATAGTGCAAAACCGTGCAGAATGTAGGGCTCATTCGGTTGTCTTTATGTGGTTTGCTCTTTTGTATTCTGTTCATAAAAGATTATCACTCAATCAAACACAGGACACAATTTTAGAGACATTTGAAAGAGAATTCCTTCTTTAATGAAAAACGCGATCTGTCGTAGAGTATGCTTAATATTTCATGACTTTCATAATTCTGCATCCACAAATACATATAAGGGAACATTGGTCTGCTATCGCTCTTTGATGCTTGTAGAGAAAACCTCAAGCGAGCGCTCATTTATTTCATCTATTATTGTAGTAGCATTATTATGAAGCCAAACGAACCAAGACCCAAACCAAAGAAGGCATTCTGCTGACACTTCTGGAGTTGAGAAATGACGGTCCTAAACTATAGGTGTCCATTATGTCTTTTAAATATAGCAAACCACAGCAAACTACTGGCTATAAATAAACTAGAATCTAATATAAAATGCTGGAATCATGGACTACTTATTAAAATTGTGTCAGACTCAGTTTTCGCTTTCTCCAATGTAAATGTCATTTCATTTCATGCTACTACTAATGCAAACAATGCGACAATCTGGTTTGCCCTATAGCCAATTTACTTGATGCGAAATTGTACACACACATGGCAGGATACATGCCCTTCAGAATAAGACTAAAGAAACTCGTATCCAGATAACAAGATAACATTAACCGCTCTACTGCCTTGCACAAGTATCATTATTAACCAAATAATGCTAATGTATTTGATTCATGCATTCCTTATCCAATTTTATTCAGTCACATTAGATTTGAATAGGATGAGCAGGTGGATTCTATTGTAACTTCTACATGTCTCTGTGATACCTTATTTACATTGTAAATATAGACCGTTTCAAAAGAATTCTGTATACATATGGGATGTAAAAAGTGATTGATCGTGAGTGAATAAACTGTGGGACAATGCATATATTTACCAGGTAGGTATAGTCAAGGTATAGTGGATACTTATACAAAATAAATAACTGCACCCAGTAAATAGATAAATATTATGTAAGTTTGTATCCTATGTAAATATTGTGGAACGAGGTTTGTGTTATTACCAAAGCTGACGATAGTATATAGATTTGTAGATGTCCATTCAGTGCAGACAGAGATAGTTATATTTAAAGGTTGTTGGGATAAGAGGAAGGTATGTAAGTTGAAGTTTGATAGGGAAACACATGACACGACATCAGATCTTCAACTGCAAAAGGAAGAAAAGCAATAGGAAGGAAATTTTTACGAGTCTGAAAGTCTCAACTGAAACTCAACTGCGTTGTGTTGGCTTAAGTTGAGCTCAGTCACAAGAGTCAGTCAGCTTGTTGGGTCGTCGAAAAGCTGGGAAGTGGAAGTGAGTTTTTGTAGGATGCAAGGGAATAGGCTGAGGGAAGTGAGTGAACTTCTTAGCTCTTCCAAACATGTTCCTTACATTGATGCATGCACATGGAGTTATCTAAGTTAAGGTAGATACAATGAGATATTATATAATACCTTGTCTAAGCAATTCCTCTTATGTAACATAAATACTAACTACACACATCATCAGTGCATATAGGTATCTTAGTCTTATGAATGATATTAAACTGAGAATATATAGCAAATAGTATTAATAATATTTAACGTAGTAAAATTGTAGTGCTTGCAATAGATTAAGGCTAAGGAGTGGGGACTGGAAATATTTTCAAGTTTACAATACGGCAGACAGGAAGAAGAGAGATGAGGATATCTCTGGAAAACAGAGTCGGCGGATCTGATCTTTAGAGGAAGGGTTATTGCGGGGGGAGTGGGAAGGGAAACTGGAAGAGCCGAGCCATGCATGGCTTGTGTGCCTAGATACATCAGACTGCATACAATGCATATAAAAAGGGATCTGATATTATGTCTATAGCAGAGATTGTTGTAAGTATGAGAGAAGAGTACAGACAGTCGCCGTATTCTCATGTACTACTACTATGTATAAAGAAGGGATTAGTTAGTTCTCTATGCCGGTTTTTTGGACGGTTCCCCAAGCTTTGGGTAGCAATGAAAAAGAGAGATGTAGTAGAGTCTGTATATCTCTGTATAGTAATAAATACTTTGTATCTTTATACACAGTATAGGGAAGGAATCCTAAAACTTTTCATACTAAAAGAGACCCTACTCATCTGCTCCTAAAGTTTGGGAAAGGTATTCTGTTATATAACAACAGAAAACACAATAGGTGAGCTGAGTTATAGATATATCAGTGCTCTGTGTGTATATAGAACTCAGTAGAAGGTGGGTGAGAATTCACTGGGCCGTCACCCGTTTGCCCGTCGTCGTGCATTCAGTCAGTTTCGTGTGTAGACTCACTACTTAGTATTGCATTGCATCTCTCTGAACTGAAATAACTATATTGCATAGCATCCCGTAACATTATTATTGTATACATAGGTTGGGCTACGTAAACTGGAGTAGGTATATTATACATGAGCGTAGTATGCATTAGCAGACTGGGAGTTGAGTCGCCTTATAGTGAGTAGTACCTACTCTACACATTTTACTCGAGTCGATTTATCTTGCCATTGGGTTTCTATTCTGTGAGCAGAGAACATCACTCTGACTCTCGCTGCTGTGTGTATGTAGAAAAGGGAAAGAATAGCTACGTAATATTACTTTCCTACGCTAAGAGTCTGCATACGCATGGTCGTATCTATATCTATACCTGGTCTACCTGTAATTCAAACTCACCTGGACTTACTTAGAGACTGGACTGTCTCGAAGTTGAACCCGACTATACATTCAGATACACAAAACATAGCTACACAATATTACATGGTACATACATAATGCATTTACTTTCAGTCTGACTCTGCCTACATACTGTACAGAGTTTGCTGGAGTTGCGTTGGTTTGTTACAAGACATGTTACATAGCATTGAATTATTTCCTTGGCTTACCTTACCTTACCGAGTCAGCCAAACCAAACCAAGCCAGATATTACCTTTAGTATTATTTGAGAAGACTGTTTAGTTTTCTTGCGGATTTTCAAGGGAGAGCAACAGAATTACACTGCACAGACATTGCCCCTGTATCCAGCCAAGAAAACTTAACCATAGTTAACTAAGTGCACAAATTGTGTTTGGAAAATGTCAACAATTGTCCAATTAGTGAAACTGCAAGGAGCCAAATACAGAGTGGTGACTCGTAATTTGTCCACACAATTTCCCACCGTTTTTTAACGGAGTTTTTAATTTAAGTAAGAATAATTTTTCATGTTGCTAGTTACACTTGGATTGCCTTCGCCAAAGTAGAAGAATACGTGTGAATTCGTTTGTTCAAGTGTCAATCACTCTATATACTACGATACTGTTGTCTTCTCATTCTACTCAGCCTTTACGTTTACATTTCCTTGATGTGTTGTTGTGTGTGTGTATTTTCATTGCATGAGTCCATCAGAGCTGCACCTACAGCTTAACATAACTCTGCAATTTATCTGACTTGACTAGATGGTCAAGTATGCTAATTTAATTCGTGGCTGATTTGATTTGATGAGTGCAAGCCACTAAAGTGTGTGTTCTTTGAAACTAAAATTTTATGGAAACAACTCTCTTTAATTGAAACAGGTGAGATCCCAATCCTTCGGTTTATTTGTGAATGGACATCAACTCACTTTTTCATTCCTTTTCCTTCATCTTTCTTCGATGTAGTTATTAATTATACAGTAATTAACTCTTCGCGTATTTTCTTCTTGTTAGCCAAGTCTTTCAAATCAGGAAACAAGCGTGATACTTTCTATGAATGGAATTAATTATTAACTCCCTAATATTAATATTCTATCAGTATATGCCGCATTAGCGAATTAATTGTTGACTCACACAAGTTCTATCCACATGTTACACTTGATAACTATTCTTTCTCTTATCTTATATATATTTAACCAATCTGCTGTTCTGTAACTACGTTTATATCGCCAATAATTCCGAATACTACTACATGATAATTAATTGAATGTAAAGTGTTGATAAAATATTAAAGCTAGAATTTTTCGTGTCACTAAAGACACAATATTAATTGAAATTGTCCTGCAATTTCCTTCTTACAGTTAAGAAACAGAATGCAAGAAACATTAATAGGAAATTTTATTCCAAGATATTTAGAATTGTATTGTCTTAATGGATAATTCGCATAAGAACTATAAATAACATGTAGACTTAATTTAAGATTATTATGTCATCGTTGAATTTCATAGTGTGGTTATTTTTGTCACCCTCACGCATACAGGATCTCTATGCACATCAATGTCTGTATGCAGCTATCAACTATCTTGTCATTAGAGAGTTTATAGAATATTTATTTACATTGGAGTGAATGTTTAAGCACGGACATTTAAAAGGGACGAATGAATGAAATCTATTTATGTATATATCTTGTATTTTATCTCAGTTATCTGTGAACGAAACCAGCAGTAGATCCAATTCCCATCCTGCATATCAGCTTAAAATAATCTTGAGCGTGTGCTCGCAATTTTTCCCCGACAATAATCTTGAAATTAGATGCGTTTTCCTTTCCTAAGCGGTTCATACTCTATACGCAACTGCTAATCATATGTAGATATACATATAATACACTTAGCTTACATAATTCTCTGTATTCGTGTATCTACCATAGTGTATAATAGAAATAAACGCATGCACATAACATAATCCTTATAAGCAACCTTAGCAGACCATTCAGACGAAGTTCAAGTTGTAGATGAACAGTTTGAAAGAGACATGTGAGATTTCCTTTGATTTATAAATAGCATACGGATGGCAACAAGCAAGCAAACCAAGTCAACTCTCTAGATCATGATACACAACACAACTAACGTATCTACTCACAGAAATATAGACCCGATAGTCAAGTCGAGTTAAGTCAAGCAACTCAACTTAACTTTAGTCAAGTCAAGTCAAGGAAGGAATGCAGAATGCATCAAACGGTAACGAAAGGGAAGGCAAGGCTAAAGAACCTTAATGTACAGATGCACGTCCTCGCCATTACACTTAATATTATATAATACTTGACTAACTTCTGCAAGAACACACATTTGTTATGTGCATTACCATTCACCACCACAATAATAATATTCATACATGTTTTACGCATTGGACGCAGAATATCTATTGTTTTGGGCGGGTGTTGCAGTGTTTGTTTTTGTTTATTCAGTTTACGGCAGTCTTGTAAGTGCAGTACATATTTAAGAAATAAATTTCCATAAGTACTTTAATAAGATATGTACCATTAAGTCAGAATAAACTATAATACTGCATACTGGTATGAACCTTCAAGACATAGCTTAGCACTTCGATAATTAAAACTTGCTCCAGTTTTTTCCATTTTTTGTCAGGTGACACTTATTTTCGCTTGAATGCAGTGCAGTGCCCGTAATTATTTACTTAATATATGATGGCACTAATGCTATTATAATGTATGCAATGAACAAATAAGCGTATCCAATATATATGGCAATAATGTCTTAAGGACAACCGCCCGCATTATTTTTATGACTTGCCCTGCCACTGAGGACAAACATGTATGGAAATAATTTAGATATACACTACTGCGTAGCTTAGTGTACCATGACAGAATTAGAATTGTACACTTTTTTTGCGCAGCTTAGTGCTAAGGGACTTCAGTGTTACCGACTTTTAAGAGCAGTTGCCTAATCAGAATGATTTCAACTGTCAGATTCCAAGTATGGCATTTCGTTCCGGTTGGCAGCGAGAGAAAATTCCCAGTCGGGCTATTAATATTTAACCATTAGAACTGGGTATACATTACGCTGCGAGAATGCTGATAAGTAAATAATTGTAATTGCACAGTTTTTAAAAGTCTCACATCCGAAGAAAAACTGCACCGAAGGAATTAGTCAGCAAAAACGAGTAGACTTCCTTCCAGCATAAACTGGATAGGATATCTAAAAATTCGAACTGCCACTTAAGCGATGTTGCTGAACTATTTATAAGCATAGTACTGGAAAACTACTATAAGTACTACTATTTTATGTGATAATTACGCATATGCAATCGTCTGCATAGGATAGTTTAAAAAATTTAAGTAGCTTTAACTACCCTTGTAATTTTCAATGCTAATTAAAATCCGGCTGTGAATCCTCTGTTCATTAACCCCTGTTCAATTCCACAATATAGTCGCAAAATTTTATGAAGACTTAATTACAACTCAGAATGCAAATAAACTCCCAAATTATATCATGGTCATGTTAGTTAAATTTTTACAATGGATGAACCTATATATACTCTACGTGAGTAAATAGGAATGCCGATGCCATAAAATCCTAGCGGCTACGTTGAAGTTTTAAGTTTATTTACAATCTTTCAAGATTTGATTTATTCTGTAGTTATGCTGGAGCTTCATAAACCAACCGCACTTATATGCAGCTCAGCCGACAGCAGAACATGGCTATATGTATTAATGGGTAGAACTGAGCAATAGATTAATAGCATTTCCTTCAACATGAGAATATATTATGTAAAATTTTTCATTTCCTTGGGTGTAAGGGAAAGAAAAATTGTGATGGATAATCCGATGTCAATAGTTCATTCAGTAGCAGAAACAGCTGCGCTTCCCTAAATCCTTCAAGATTAAATTCTTATTGCCGAAAATGTCATTTAAGCATTGACAGACTAGAAATGACTCTGCCTTAATATTGACATTGACATGACACAGCAAAGCAAATCAATCCAATGCGTACTCAATTCAAAGGAATTTAACAATATGAAAACGGTGGGCGATTCCCAAAATACGAAATGGAATAAGGCAATAATAATGCAGATAGAGTGGCCTGTATTTTGTCGATATTCTTGGAAAGTTTTAGGTACCCAGAATAAATGTATGAATGGGCTTTTCCCAAGAAATCAAGTTGACGCGCTGGCCCAAAAAAGTTTGTAATTGAATAATAGTGACACGGAAAGGGCTGTGGTGGTTGTTAATTTTCAATCGAAACTGTAACAGTTACAAATGCTGACACTACGTCATTATTTTAACTAGGTAGGCATCTTTGTTGAATAGTTTTTGTCGATTAATTTTGTGTTACGATGAAATATAGCTCCGTCTTTGGTTTGTAATCCAGTACATGGAAGTTTTATTAGTTGGAAAGTTCCGACATTACTTATATAGATATTTATTATTTCTGATCTGCAATCTACGTACGTGTGAACTTTCCAAGTGAATTAAATAAAACATATAGAGGCTTAATAAAGTTCATATAGCAGGAAAAGTTGTTTCTTGCACACACCCAGAATTCCTTAAGTTGAGTGGGAAAATATCCGGGAAAAGCGTCTCAGGTTTTACTACAGTAAACTTTGTCATCATAAAGTAACGCATTAGCTCTGTGTAGATAGTAGAAAGTAGAATGTATTTTGTTACAGTCTCTCTATTGCTGTTGTTGGTCAATGCATAAAATATAAGAGCTCATATTATAGTGAAAGAACATTTTACTTTATGTAAGTGTAAATATAGAATAGGAGCAGAACACACCTTCCCACTTCACATTACCGAATGTGGGGACTATAAAATAATAGGGAGCCATATTCCTGACTGCCTACACTTTGTGGCATGGCTATACGTTTATAGTTGAGCATTCTTAATGATATCCCATCTTGAAGAAAGTAGTCAAGTACCTCGTAGTTCCTACCTGTACTATATTACGTAGGTACTTTCCCCACTTTACTACGGAAGTCTGTAGCTAGAGGAGAGAGTCTTTTTAGTAAAAGCATTGAGATATTATATTTACTAGGGTTTAACTACGTGCCTGCGTGCTGCATGTCTTTTAGGGTGAAAGTACAACGATTCACGCATGTGTCGAAAAAGCTTCTCCTGGTCGACTTCGTAGAAAGAGAGAGAAAAGCACATGGATACATTTTACATGTAGCAATGCGTATGTACTACGTACGTTTTCAACTGACACAATATTATCCTCCGTTTCCTCAAAATATTCTTACATACAGAGCTGTTAAACGTATTGACCTGGGCACAACACTTTCTCAAGCAAATATACCAACACTGTGTATATACTCTCTTCTAGTAATACCTATTACTCCTAATTTCTCAAAGTATATGCACTTTTCTACGGACATTTTATATGTATCGTAGTCTCTAGTACAGTAGGTCCATAACAAAACAGTCTATTTCATTTTAATTCCATAAGCCTCAAATTTGTGCTCAGATAACAATCGCAATTCCGACATTTCGCCAAAACAAAAAGGTTAGGAAGGCAGGCTAGTTTTTACTATTTTGTCGTTTTACAGCCATTCTTATACTTGTCTTGTTATGAGTAGGGACTTTTTTATTGCGTACTATTAACTATATAGAGCAATATACAAATAGTACAGTACGTGAACAATAAGACAGAAGTAAACGACACTCCGTCCGAGACTTAATTCAAGTGTAACGTGTAGTTTGGCTAGACAGGGGCAATAGAATGAATTACTTCCTCTGTCCATTCTCAGTCAGGCCAAAACAGTCACTCAGTCACTCTTATTAAGCGCCTGTATAACTCTACTAATCTTTCATCAAAGCTCTTATGTCAGTTAACAGTCTCTAATTTCACTCCCAAATGAGAGTGATGGCAATTGCAGCCCAGGTGAATACAGTTGGCTCCAATGAAACCATAACTGCTTTATTTATTATATAATATTATTGTAATTTAGTACTACCACTCTAAACAGTAAACCCATTAAATTTGCAGTAACTTTCAGTTTGATTGTTTTTCATTGACTTTAATAAAAAATGAAGAGTAATAACATAACTTTTCTACATTTACATACTTTCCCCATCATTTGAATTATGTAATGACCATAATAATGTCTCAAGAGTCAACATTATTTATTTACAGTCATGTTAACTTCTGGTTTCTAGTTTCATAGACGCCGGTATATACTGGTCATAATATAGCTAAAATTTCTTAAGAAATCGTATTTGTAAATAATATCATTAAGCTACCTTTGGCGGATATACTCTGCCCAGTAGTTACCGCGCAGTTATGTTTCCACATACTATAAGCTACGGAAACGAGTGGGAATGCCCCATATATCATTTTATAAATACATGTCTATATAGTTAATGTAGAGCAGAAATAGAAACTTGCATTTTGAATTACTTTTGGGCCGTGAATAGATGGGGAAAGTTCGGAGAAATCAAAATGTTCGTCTACTACAGCTAAAAGGTTCGATGGTTTGGTTTGCTTGGTTTGGTTCTTCGATTTAATGTCATGTCCACGTCACTTTCTTTGGCAGTGAGTGAATGATAGGCTCGGCCTTTCCATTGCCATATTCTAATACACATACCTGCACTATAAACTACAAAATTGCACCACACTATGCACTGCTCTCCCCAGAATTCTTTTGGGCAATGCGATGATTTAGTGAAGAAACATCTATCTTGGCAGATCACAAATGTATTTACTTTTATGCCAATTCCTTTCACCGTTGATGCTACATGAGCACTTGAGTATATCATTATGAATACCCAACTAGCATTTAATACTAAGCCTGTACTAGTGCACAAAGTAGTTCTAGTAATATACGACTACTGTTTACTACGCATTACTACAGGGATCAGACAACATACCACTAGATAACGATCAAGTAATAAAATAGTTTCTTGTTAGTTAGCGGAAGGGCTATTGATTTGTTACGCATCTTATAATCTCTAGGCAGAAATTCGTAAGTCTTGTGTGTTGTAATAGTAATTACCGAGAAAGAACCTTCAACAGAGCAACTTTTCCCATTTTACTTAGTTGATGTAGTATTTTGGACGCTACGTATTTGCACGTACCATGAATGTATACTTCATCCTATGTACGTGGAGGTATTAATAAGAATCCCTACATATATCCAAGAAAACGTCTTTCCAACCAATCTATTAAGGTTTCACTTCACTGAAAGTTTTTAATTAGTAAAGATATTTGCGTTCCCTGCTTGCTTCCGTGTTTGTTCTGAGGACCCGTCCACTGGGAAATACTATGTACACAACTAGGACATGATGCTTAACTAACTATTAAATCTATGTAGCAGCAATAGCAATACCAATATAATATGTATCGTAGTTCCGTGAAAGAACATGAGATGTAATATAGAAACAATAATTGCTTTCAGTTTCAAACAAAATACATTAGAATCATGGCGAGTATTTCTTGAGTAGGAAATCATAGACAATATTTACATAGGTATTACCGAATGTCAATATTGTTTAGAAAGTGGGTCTCGTTTTCCTACTACGCGTTGTAATTGCAACCTTTACCAGTTTACCACTATCAAATGGAGACAGCACGCAAAGTTTAGAAAAGAGCTTTAAGTCAGGTTTACGTTGTGTCAGAGAGGCACATTGAGTAATTATCGCGTATGTCTGTGAATGATGATTAATTTCTAATTAGAAATCGATAGTAATTTTCATCGTTGGAGTTGAGTCGGTGGCGATTCAAACTTTAGTATTAGACAGACATCCATTAGTTGATAACTGATTCTGGTAGCGGAAAATAAACCATTGCTGCTAGCAGGGTAAGCAAAACACTTGACTATAAGAATTTCTCATTAGGTCCCTTTTATAGATTTTCCTTGCGTTTCTTTCAGTTTAGAAATAAATGTAGGATTTCCTAACTGTAAAGTAACTTTCGCCATTGGTTGGCTCGGTTGTTGTCGGTTGGTTGTGTTGAATTTTGTTGGTTTGGGTGTGTACATGTTTACAGCACGTTTTTGCGTTTGTTTTGGTATTCTTGTGCAGATGAAAGAGATTCTTTGGTGTACACTAACGGGTATATACGATATATAAATACATTTCTGTGATAAACATTGTGGATAAGCAACATAAGAAAATATGTTGGTATATGTATAAATGTAAGCTTACTTTTAGAATACGACATATGAGATTTAACTAATGGAATTGTATTGGTGATCACGCAGGAGAGAATGATGAGACGGAAGGAGCCCTCGGAATTCCATAAGAAGAGATAAAAGGGATTAGAACGCTCACTGAAATAGCTCAAGACTTGAAGTTGGCTAATCCTGGCAAATAGTTAGTAGTTGTTATCCATAGAGAACATCCTTCCTTCCGTTGTCAAAGAGGAAACATATGAAAGATGGAAAACTGGTACTAATGCAAAGTAAAAGGACATAACACGAAGTGTTATCGCTCTCGTGCTGTCGTTGTTGTCAGTGAAGGAATCGACGGGCGTGGAGGAGAACGGAAAAGTGTCGTTGGTGTTTTGTCTTTGTCTGTGCGTCTTGCGCCGCACTGAATTGATCAGTTGAGCTATTTTTACAATTTTCTGCTGAGAGACGCGAACGTGAAAACTGGCATCCGCCTACGACGACAGTCTTTGTTTCATTCACTGAAATTAGTCAAAGAGAAAAGATAAAAGTGAGAACAATGTTAGGAAAATTGTGGAGCCAAGATGAAAATCATTGATTTTCGTTAGATTAGGGAGTGAAAGTGAAAAGAATAATTTTGGCACTGAGTGTCACTGTCATCGATTGAGTTGTGGTTGTCTTTTGACAATAGAAAACAATTGAAAATGAAGAAAAGCTATCGATTTAATCGTCACCGGACAGTCACCCGGCATTCCTACTCTAATAGTTTACAACGTGTATTGTTTTCTCTTGTACTTTACATAGCTGCGATTACCATTTCAATAGAAGGGTTAGCAATTGTGAGGCGGAATGTGGTGAAAGTGCCGCACGATGTTCATCCTGGTTACAGTATCAAAAGATTTGGCTACGGTACCAATGGGCACTTGTTCCATTTGATGTCCAATGAATACTCGGCTTACTTCACGGTTTTGAACAATGGATTACTAATGAGCACGGCAAATATTTCCAATCTAATTGACCACCCGGTGAATTTGGTGATTCGTGAAGAAATTCCAGAATCCAATGTGTCAACGACGCATACGATCCAGTTGTACGTGTTGGATAGCCATAATATGCTTGCTTTCCCGAAAGAATCGTACTCTGGGCATGTATTGGAAAATTCTCCAGTGGGAACGGTGGTGAATGAATTAGATTTGATTCGACCAACAGCAGATCCGACGCGAAAACTCAAGTACGAAATAATCGGGGGAGATGGAAAAGGACTTTTTCATGCAATAACCAACGAGACAGGACACGGCATTCAAATCCTGACGACAAAAGAATTGGACCGAGAGTCCCAAAAGGAATACATGATTCTTGTAAAGGCCTACGACCTCGTTGGTGTCGACACAGCTGTCACTAAAATTACTATCACTGTCGAAGATGAAAATGACAACAGTCCGATTTTTGAGAAGAATCTTTATCGGTGGGCCATTCCTACCAATACAAGCCGATTTAGCGTCGTGGGGAAAGTTCATGCTGTGGATGCTGATGGAGATCACGTGTCCTATCGATTGGCAACTCAAAGTCCAACCTTCGTCATTGTGCCACAGACGGGCGAAATTCTACTCGTAAATGCACCAGAAGATCAATCCTACCAGTTGGAAGTACAAGCACATGATGTGAGACAACCTTCTTTGTTTTCCAATCAACCTGCGACTGTTTTGATTGAAGTTGGCAGTCCCGAGTATTTGGAAGGAGTCATGGCACAGGGAGACAATGATGATGGAGTTGTAGTCGTGATTCTCGATGGGGATGAAGCAGATGGATCTGAAAATGAATTAGACCCGGATGTAATGTCCAGTTCCAGGTCAAATCGTGGTCCATCTTACCATCGTATCAAGAGACGTGTTACAAGAGCTGTAAGACCGACAATGAGAAAGGAGTTTACAGAGTCGGAGGGACAGCCTGAAGGTCGTGTTGTCTTTGAGTTGACAAAGGAGGTTGAATATGAAACATTTAAAATTCGGGATGAAAACCCCTGGGTGACTGTGGAACCGAGTGGAGCTGTCCGTGTCAAGAAGAAGTGGGACTACGAAGAACTTGGACCAGAGAAAACTATCGATTTCTGGGTTACCATCACAAATCCTGGAACCAATAGCGGTAAGTCTCTTTACTTGAACATTTCCTGTGAATTATCTCCCGACTAAAAAAAATCAAATACCCATAGCAATACTAAGAGACAAGAGCTGGATAAATGGAACAGAGCGCACTGCTCACATTCTCCAGTACTCCAGTGGTACATAGCACACCAAGAATGTAGTCATTCCCATCAGATAACTTACAGATACGATAGAATTTTCGCGTGCCTCAACCCTCAACTCACGTACAACTCCGAATTAAATAGAATTTAGCTTGAAAATGAAACTAGTTTTACTTTACCTTAAACGCTAAGTACCTTCTGAGGGTCATAGCTCATTCTGGAGTGGATCTTATCTGTTTTGTGAGGACTGGACCGGGTGTCCTTAAGTAGTTTTCAAGTCAAGTCAAGCCTCTCTCTGTGTCTTCAGTTCTCGCTTAACTCACCTACTTATCATATAACACTCCGTTAGACTCACCCTATACACTGCTATAACGTATAGGTAGGTATACATTTAGTTAATGTAACTTAAACCAGAGACTAGATGTTACTAATACGAAATAAATAACTTTCTATCCTCAGATAACTTCTCTTGGAAATCTTTAGAGCATTATTCTTATTACTTCCAAATGCTATTTCAAATGCTACCTTATTTCTTTTAGGAGCTATTTGTAAAAGGGTAGTTAAGTTGAATAGGGAGAGAGAAGGTTAACAGGGCGGGTATTTTACTAACGGTCCATGACGATTCATTATTCTTGAAATGTTAGAGCCGGGCCCGATCTTAGCAAGTAAACTTCTAGCCCTGAGAGTGCTACCCACCTAAGCGTGTACAGAGGATAGTTCCACTATAAAACCCTAATAATAGTGCTAAGTACATAAAAAGAAACGGATCTGATCTCTGATAAAGAAAGCTCTCTCTATCATGTCTCAGGATAATCCTCTATAGAGCTCTTCCTACAAAACAGATAATAATAATAGACTTTAATGTATGATTTTAAGGAGGAGGATAGGACAAGTCTTAAATATCTTTTACTTTACTGCCTCAATGATGAACACACCTTGTGATGCAATTCATTCATTGTAATGGTAAATCCAGTCAGATCCATTATTCGATTAGTGTGTCATGTTGTGTTATGTTTGGAGTTAGTTATTTCACACAAAGTGGAGCTACGTAGGGTGCTCCTTCTTACATCTGAATAGGTATTATTACAAAGTAGCAGTTTTATGTGTGGCTAATGTACTGGGTGAATCTTTTGTTGAGTCAGGGCAGGCACATAGTTAGTTAAACTCTTACATGTTCAGATAACCGTCAAATTCAGGGACTCTTAATTCATTACTTTTCAAAGGGAAAATAAATATTCCTTCAGTAGCTTCTCTACATAGAAGGTTTGTCCAACTAATATCCTCTTGGGTTTCTTCTCTCATCTCATCTCGTTTGCTGTAAAAACATTTTGAATACCATCCGTAACATAACATACAAATGTTAGCTCTTTTAAATTTTACAATGAACTTCTTTTACAACATTTTACACTTTGAAACTCACTTGCCTGACAGAGACGAGAATGAGATGAGAATTTTCTCAAGAGCCCTAAAATGTCTTTGTGTTTCTGCCAGGTATCCTTTCAAATGAATTGCTAAGGTAGCTTTTTACTTCACAATTTACTGTTTATTATTATTTTATACAGTGCCATAAGGTTCGTAATTGTAAAATACTCAGGTATCTTAAGGTACTCTAGCTGGAAGGTAGAAGTTATTCCATTCTTATTTCAAGGAGGTGTGGTGTGGGTGCAATGAAATGCAGTTACACACAATGCAGTTCCTTACATTGAACTAGAATTTTAGTATAGCTCTATATATTTGAGTACTTACCCTTCGCTAGATGTATGTCATGTCAAGCTAGAAAGAAAAGGGAAAAGATTCATTTGTTCTGAGCAGAGAAAAGAAGTTACACAGTAGTTCCATGTAGCTCGTAAAATAAATGAATGACTTTTCTACCAAAAGAATGGAGACCATCTGTATATGAAACGGATGGACCATCTGAAATTGTAATTGTACTAAATGCAATATAATATTGTCCTTATGTTAAGAATAGTCGGAGGAAGTACACGCATTACATAAATTCTGTAAACTGAACAAAAGAGTTTCGGTGCTCCAAGTTTTCCTAGGGAGGTGTAGAGTTATTGATGGTTCGTGCTTATGGACAAGTCACACATGTAAATATATTTCGTTTAACTTAACAACTGTGACAGCATATATAGCGAAAATTTGCCGAGAAAATTATTTTCATGGGCTATTCATGTCGAGATGGTTTTGGGAATGCTATTTTAATACAAGTTAAGATTTCTTTCAATACAGTTGGGGTTTTGAATGAATACCATAGCAAATGTCTCATTTTTCAAGTGTTCTGTGATTATTACACGACCAAGTTGAGATAAAGTGAACATGATAACCTTACCTGACCCTTCACATAACATGCGAGAGTGAAGATTGCCCTAGTTTTGCTTATTTTTCTTACATCCCCATCTCTACAGTTGTAATTTGTATCTTTGCTTAGTGACTACACAACTTTCGAGCCTTAAATGGGTATATAAACTATAGGTTGACACTTCACACATGTACTATATACTAATACCATTAGTATATAGTAAATGTAGCACATACCATTAGTATCTTCTAAGGCTGGGTCCCAGACAGAGGTATTAGGTAGTGGAAGGACGAAAGAAAAAGGACCTCCCTTCTTCTTGGTTTACTTTGCCCAAAGAAAACTATACACTGCACGGTTAATTTACTTTGGTAATGGATGATTGGAAATACTTAGGAGTAGGCAAGGTTCCCGACAAATTCAAGACATTAGTCATCGGCTTCTTCAGTTTTACTTTCGATTTGTAACGCTCTCAGTTCACAGGTACCGAAGACCGATACAAAACTAGGGACAAAAACACACTCTACTGATTTCTAACTGAATGGTAACGACCACAATACAAATACGGCTTAAGTGAAGGATAGATTATTATTATTGTACACAGAAATTTGAGTAGCTAGGATTTAGATACGCAGTTTAACTGTCTATAGTAAGAAAAGAAGAAAAATTCTTTGCTTGCTGCCACACTACAATTCCATTTCATAAGCCATATAAATCATCTAAACGACCTAATTTTTCCATTATTACTGGAGTAAATAATTAATTAATTTAATAAATGCAGATAAATGCTTCGTTAATACCAAGTTAATACAATTACTATACAAGACAATATTACAAGTGAGTCTCTAGAATTTTAATTTTTATGCTTACTTGACTGCTGATATTATGGATAAGTAAGGTAAATCAAAGATCTGAGGTATTGTGAATATTGTTATCGAAGAATAGGTAGATGTTTTGTGGAAAATAGGCTTAAATATTCCAAGGTACTCAAAAATGCTATCTTTGAGTAGAACTTTTACCTTTGGTTCTAAATTTTGACAGACAGGCATTCATCATACAGCACATTAGGACAGATTATGCCTACCATATACAGCTATTACAAAATCCAGGACTGACTATAAGTACAATTTGACGATCTACATTTAACTAAACTAAACAATGGGTGATTTGGTAGAGAGGTGTAGTATTATGTGGAATGACTACTACTCCCTTAGAATTCTTCCTGAGGTATAATTTTCCTTCATAAACATCCCGCACAGACTCTGTCTCGATGGCTGCAGACTTAATATTGTATGCTCCGAAAATTCGTAAATTGGTTCTGACCCCGGGCGAGTAAACGAAATAGATGGAATGGAAAGGAGAGTCAGTCGTTAGTTTAGTTACTGTATACTTTCAGTGTAAGTACTGAAGAGAACTGTTATGTAGAAGGCAAGTGGAGTATTACGCTAAAATGGGAGACAATGTGAAATTCGTGTGTAAATGGTGGCATTATTTTATGAGCAACTAGAGTTTTACGTCAAAGCAGGGCATGCCATGTTAAGAGAAAACTTAGCTCGTTGAGCCTCCGTCGTCCGTCACAATATCATAACATCCTCTTCCCTTCCATTTGACATTAGCCTATTGCGGAGTCAATCCCAGTCAGTTTGTCGGATATGTCACTCGGAAATTGGTACCTACATACCTACTTCTCTACTATCGTTATGTCAGTCAGTCTGGTATATTCCTAAATGGTTTGCTTTAAGTAAAAGGTAAGGCAGCATAGTATGGAATGGACTGCAAGCAAATCATTGTATTTTTGTTTCGTTGAGTTTGTTGAGAGTGCCGATAAAAGTATATTTATGAAAGGTTGTCCATCTCTCCTTCCCCTCCTCTCTCTAAATGTAGATCTGGCTTGTACAAAATGGATTGCATGATATGGAGGAAGGAAAGAATTTTGCCATTAACATCTAGTGTAGTAGTAGTGAGTCACATCACCATGAGCCAGCACTCATCGTCATCAGTACTCACACTCTCAGACACTCTGATGCTGACTTAATACTTTGCCTCCCTAAAAATCAATTAAGGACCCTCCATCCGTCGTTCTCACTCAGTTTGGTTTCCTTCATTCGGTTGCATTAGGTCATTATTGCCTTTGTATTGTTTCCCTGATCTTTCTCGTCTGGACTCCATTTTTCGTTAGCGTTGCAATATTACTCAGAGAAAAGTACCTCTGTACCTGCATCTATACCAACCCTATATTTATAGGTATTCCTTCAAAAGCACTGTATAGACAGAATATTTACTCTGAAAGAAAAAGAAGAAGATTCATCTGATTTGTTTCTTGCTTGACTTGACATTGACTTGATGGTAGTCGTTTAGTTTATGTAAGCAAGTTTTCTTTAGAAATTCCTTCCGTGTCGTATTCGTAGGAAGGTAATGAAAAAGGGAAACATTGTCGAGAATCTATGTGTACTTACCTACTCTACTACAGACTACTAATAGTAATTTTCCTGAAAGACACGCACAAAATGTAAACAAAAAAGTCGGACTGGCTACCTCTACGTTTTTAGGTATTGTTGTTTGGTTAGTTGTAAAGGAAAGGATAGATGTGTAAAGTTTTCCGTGTCGGTTTCGTCTCGTCTACATAAACTGGAATCTACATAGTTTACTCAGAACTGTAGACGATGGAGGAGATGATATTGGATCTAAGAGGGAGAGATGAGTGTAGCACACGTAATAATGAGTAGTAATAGTGGGTAACATATATAACACGAATTTAAAACACAGCACCCAACACTCCATGCCGTGAGTGCATGCGATGCCGGACCATCTGAACACTCTCGAAGCAAACAGTGTAGAGGCGATAAAGAAACCTAATCTAAGTTAAGATAACGATAAATTCCCTTTGGTTTCTTGTTTTATGTTTTGTTTTGTAAGTTTTAACACGATAAGTAGGTGGATGTAGTAGTAGAGGAGGACGAGGAAGAAGAGGATATACTCTTGGTTACTGTTACTGGTTTTGGTTGGGTGGCTCTTTCCTTTTCTGATCTGTGATGTCCTGAGTCTAGTGTGGTTTGATTTCGTTTACTTAGAGATACTACAGTAAAATAATGCGTTAAGTTAAGCGAACACAAGTTTGTTTCTCCCAGTTGATATCGTATAGATAGAGTGCTAATGTTTTCTCCAGATCCTCCAGCCTCAGTTTGGTTGAGTGCAGTTCGTGTTTATGTTTACATGTATACAGACAAGACGGGAGGCAGTTTATCTTGCATTATATTACATTTGGACTGTAGTAGAGTTAGGATGAAGAAAGACCCTTCGTCCTTCCGAGACTAGACTTATTGGTAGCTACTTAAACTACAGTAGAAAGAGACTCCATACAGCTTGTTCCTCCACCACCTAATGTTATGTAATGTAACCCAATGAAAAGCAATGAGCAGATGAGACTCTATCTGTTAAATAATCTATTCACAGCGTCAGAAACTTTTCTTTTCCTATTAGCCATCGTCTTGTGAGATGCGACGACCTTTTTTATCGTTAAGAATGTCTTTTTATCATAAGACCCACTCCATTTGAAAATGTCAAGCATTAGTGTACGCTTCACTTGAGTCTGTACTACTAGCACCAAAAAACTTGAATATATTCGAATACACTAGAATCTATCTTTGCATTTTTTATTCCATAGTACTAGTAGATCTATAAAAGGATTTTTTTAGTATATTTATATTCTAGTAGATAGAACGCCTTGAATCGTATGTGATTTGATTTTATGGTGTAGCAAGCTGTCTTCCTTCAGTGTCTTCTCTACGTTCCTTGAACCATGCGTTTATGAGCGTTCGGAATTGTTTTTCCTTACTCTGCTACATTAAGCTGGCATCGGCAATATCTTCCATGTGATGAACGATGAGATGTCTAAACTAATTCCAGGGAAGTGCGTTGCACATTCTGCATACACAAGACAGATACTCGTCGTAAAAGAAAGTTGCAACCAAACTAGACGTGCATTATTGCAGTTCAATATATTAGGATTAAAAATTCTTTTGCAAGAACTAGAATTGTGGTACGTGCAGTTGGGAAGGAACATAGCCAGAAGCTAACTACATATCTAATAAATAACATCGAAGTGATCGATGTGTGTATATTTTAAGGAGGGAGCTTTACGAGGAGGAAGTTGACGACGAACAAATCTCTGATATTAAAGATAGCAACAAAAAGTATACCTATTTGGGAAAAGTTTTTGTTAGAATACTAAAAGCATTGGAAACCACCACCGCAGTCTTTTACCAACACTTTTAGGAGTTTCATTTCTAACTAGTTACTACACTGCGTACTGATCGTGAGTTTGTACAGCGATGTGTCAGTATAAAGTATTTGGAATACTTTTGGTATATGTCGACTTATTCTGCCTTTTCCTTCCACTATCGACTCCTAAGTCAATATGAAATATTTTTTTCCAATGTTTGCTCCCACATTTCAGTCCACTGACTTCAGAGACTTTCCAATCGATTCTTGACGTTAAGTTTCTAGTGCATCTTCCTCCCATACCGTATACTCATGGTACTTATACTAGTGTATAGGTTTATTAAATGTAGTACCACTGTCATATTAAATCTGTTAATATCGTTACAAGTTAAGAAAGAATGGTAGGAGAATAGCACTATAAATATTGCAGGCGTGTACTCAAAATGAGATGTGTTTCCAACACTTTATGTGGGTTCTTGTATCATATGGCATAAAAGAAAGAAAGTCTCCACATTTATTATTGATGGTGTAGGCTGTAGTCTGGAATATATATATTTATTTAAGTAAGTACAGCGGATACTAATGTCTTGGAAAGAAGTACCTAACGTTTAACTTTAAGTAAAGTGCATCTGTCTTCAATGTGAAGTAGCTACAGCTACTCTCTTACATAAATGTATAAAGTTCAATTGAAAGCTCTTTGCTTCTTTCAACTTTGAGTTTTGCTTACATTATCTATCCAAATCCATAATGTTTGATGTAGTCTTTGTGCATTCATATTTGTAGGAGTATTAGTATTAATGTATAGCTTCCAACTTAATGTTTGGTTTTAGTGTGTTTGTATGCTCACAGGAAATGGAATGTAATTTAACAAGTGGAGTGGGGAGAGATTTGGTCTTTTAGCGCTGTATTTTTGGCTTTCTGACGTACTCACGATCTTAGTTCTCATTACACTTAGTCCAGCTCATAGGGTTGGTTTTAAGAAGGGTGCAGTGCAGTACCACTTTTTCTCATGCTCTGATTTATTTAATGCTACATTAATATTTTCGTGTATCTGCATATTGTAAAGCTGTATTTTTTGTCAATTTTATTTATGTATGTGTACTCACGTACTGTGCTAGACATAACTTTAATATTTCAATTGAGGAAGCAAATGCAATTATATTTCATTTGATTGCCCTTAATTAAGGGTATGTACTTGAAGTTGCGTGCTCCGTACAGTTCGAAAATACATAATGTTCATTTTAGATATCAATTATATACTGTGATGGGCCTAACTATTTGTATAAATTTTTTAAGTCCCTGGTCTCAGTAGTTTAAGAAGTTCCTGTTTCTAGTGCTACTGGGATACAAATATTTTGAAGGTACCCACTGCACACAAACACGAAAGGATGGTAAAGATGATTTATGTTGTAGGCAAGTGAATGTAGAATGAGTAAAGGGCACCTTTTGAGAAAGTGTGAGCGTTTTGATCTTATCAGCCGAGCCACCAGCTATTCCATGACTATCTTTCTTTCTGGAGCAGAGACCTTCTGTCTCTTGACGGGCCTACTTACCACTTTGTGTACAATTTCAGTTTGTATATGGTGCGAGGTTAATAAAAGTTCTGATTGTAAGAATGAGTCCAAGAAGGAAAGAAAGGTTGCCGACATTCATGAATCATGTTACTTTGAACTTGACTTTATTTCATTCCTATTTAACACTCATACACAGACCAAACTTATCAGGATCAGATATGAATGAATTTGGAGATGAAACCCGACCCAGGTATTTATTGCAGACATTTAGTTGATATGTACTATGTATTCGTAACTGATCCTAAAACACATCAATATTTAAAAAGAATCAAACCTTTGGAAAAGTTTAAACGTATTCATTCATTGATAAGTAGCATGAAAAAGCACAGATGTGTGACTAATTTTATATGCACATCACATTAAGGAGGCTGACGAGTTGGCTATCATATCTGATTGTAGTGTAATACAGCTTGACTTGTGGATATACGTAATAATTATCTGTGCTCACGTATCGGTAACATCGTATCGACATGAAGTGTAATTGTTCCTAATACTTATAGACATGATAATTATTTGCTTTCTATATGCAGCTCTGTGTCTGGCAAATATTACCACGGTTTACCTCCTAATGTTTATTCCTACTACATAGTTGTGGAAAGCAAAATAAAACTAAACAACTAAGACGCACATACCATGTGGTTATCCATGATCATACTTGTAAAGCATTTTATCAGTACTGACAGAAACCAGTTAGGAGCATCAAGATTTGGGAACTGAGAATGAGAACTGATCAGGTTCAATGTAATAAATATCAAGATTTAATCCAATTTTCATGTAATAATGGTTCCAATGGCTCCATTTAAGAATATATTTCAATAGATCATTGTATGATGGTTCATGCTCTATAGGATTTCTAAGATTTAGAATTCAATCCATTATTTGGTAACTACAAAGGAGAATAGTACATCACTTATTCATTCAGGTGTACTTTTTTACAAACTCTATGAACTTAAATGTAAAGTAGATATTAAGGTAGGTATGCTTATCTTAATTCAATTCTTATCTTATTGTACCTAACCTAGGTATCTACTTACTTCATTTTTTCAATTCACAAAAGAACCCTACAGGATTCATTTACATAGAAAAATATACGTTTACTCAAGCTCATGTAAAAGTTGTTTTGATGGTTGGTTTTTATTTATTACCAGTATTTGTCTTTTTTCATTCTTACACGAGTTAACTTGTTATCGTTAGTTTCTCATTAACGGACGTAGATTTTGAATAGTTGAGCATATTCATAAATATCGAGGAGAGAATGTTGCTCAGAGTCCAATAACCACTCAGCCCAGTCGAAAGAATTCAGGTAACTTACCTTAGATTCAAGATTGGAACTAATTGTGTATTAGTCAATACAGCCTACGCATGTAAAACCCTCAGTATTCGATAGCTACAACAGTTTTAGTACATAGGTATGAGAGACTAGACAGCCTATTCATGCTCAACGTTTTCATTTCTTCAGTTAAATCTGGAGATGATCAGTGTGATGATCATAATGAGCACGGAGCTATTTTCTGATCAGTACAGCAACTAATGAATTACTACCTTGGCTAGGGAACCATTCCCTTTACCTACATTTTTCTCTTTGTGTTTAGTAATAAGTCGAGTACCTAACATTGTACTAGTCATAGTGGCTATTAGCAGAGGATGCATATAGAATATATCTATGTAGGTATACAGATATTTATTTCAATAGAGTTTAAGGGTTTTAGTAATCTGCCAATTAGGTAGCATCTTCCCTGATTCACAATCAACTTCATAAAGCAAGGCTTTATCCTGTCCGTTAAATTCTAGGTAGTCAAAGATCCGAAAGTTTAAGATGGACCGTTGAATGCTGATGATTATGATTTGGTTAGCGTACTCTAGGCAGGCTTTGGTTCTACCAGCATTGTGATTCAGTATCAAATGTAAATTTCGTGACATGCTCCTTGTATAAATTGCTGATTGCAAACTCTTCGCTGTGCCGTACTATTAATGTTGATTCTAATTCTATACAAGTTCTGGCTTTTAATCTTCCACGATTAGTCATAGGGATCGCGTAAGGCTATCGTACGTACGTTAGATAACTTCATGTTTGGCTTAAGCACTGAGCAGTGACTGGCATAGTAAACAAGTTGAACCGACTTAAAAAATATACGTGAATCAGTGCCTACCTGTGTCTTATAGTCAGCCCAATGATTCTGATTGTGAGCTCAATAATGATTAGCCGAACAAAATCGAAAGTGCACAACGGATGTGATTTATAGACATTAAATCACAGGCTAGTACTTGATTTCGTATACAAATCACTGCGGACTCTGCCCATTCGTTTTCTGAGATTCCCTAATGAAAAAACAAGTTACCTAGCTTTATATTATTAGGGTTATAATATCAAGCTATTGTATATGCCTACCTGAGAATATGGTACGTTTAGTATTCTTATTTATTGCAATTAGGCGAAAGTCTTTATTACATTACTGTTTCCAGATAGGAAAACGGCACTCTTTTGCTTTTCGACAGTAGAACAATAGTAAAGAAAGGCGAGGCTCCTAGAAAATGATGCTTATGAAATCATGAGTCTTCTCTTCCCTCTATTATTAGTAGCCTAATAGTATCTCTTGTGAATTTATTAAAACGTTAACTCATACTGTTCACAAGAATAATTTGTATCCGCCTTGGTTTAGTTAGTTCAGCGGATCATTTCGATTCAGATCTCAGTTTACTTCATGCATGACTACAAAAATCTTCTGAGTATTTTAGAAAAGGAAGCAAGCAAAGACAAAGCACACGTACTACTTACTCTTAAGAAATGCTTTCGTTTGATGTACGTTATCTGTACCTAAGGAACATATTCTCTAATGGGGAATGTAAATTCAAGTCAAGTGCATAAAAAGTAAACGAGGAAACTCCTTACTGCTCACGTACTTGTGCAATGCACATTCACGACATGGACATACATCATTCTCTCTACCTATACTACCTAATCATATTATAAAAATTCGGTCTGTCGGACTTTTCCTTTAATCCTCATCCCCTTATCCAAAATCCATATTGTAATACGAACCATATGCTTAGTGTGTTTCTCCTTCTCGTGCTATCCAAGCTACGTATAATAACCAAAATTTAAACTAACGATTAGTTAGCATGACATGTATTTATTTACTGTACGAATGCATTGTTCCATTTCCACCATCACATAGCGCACCACACACAAGTCAGACAAACACGCTTCGTGATTGTATGTACATATAAGTAGTAGAATGCTTTTCATGGTTATCTGGTATTTACTAAATTACATACACATGTCCTCCAATATTTTTACGATTCTTTCTCTACCTAGGTAGCTTGTTAGCGATATACTTATCTAAGCATTAAGTCTGGCCCTAAACTACTGACGAGGAATAATACTATAACTTACGCCCGACTTTTTTGTTCGGTTGATTTTGTATTTAACACTGTATGTAAAGTACTATGCAAATGCTGGCAATTGAATAATGCCTGAGTATCCGTGTTGTAGCTAATGCTCATAATAATGTATAAAATGTACGCACTCATTCGTGTACTTATGCATCTTTACTGAAACACAAATTTAACCAAACTGCCGCCCTATAATGAGAGCAAAGTATACATAGGTTTTGAGACTCAGATCGACAATCCCTTCGCTGTTCCCTACTTTCCATATAGAAATGTATTTGGATATTTACTATGGTTTCCTCTGTCGTCAATCGTTTCTATCCCTCGAGCTCTAGTTTGTTCCGTCAGTAGCCCTACTGAATTGCACAATGTACTTTACCCTTCGTTTATTCTGAATTCAGTGAACTGAATGGGGGAAGTAATTTTAAAGGGTGCACCTGATGTTGATATTCGTAGTAAAGAGTACGGTTTGTTAGTTTGTAGTTGCCTAGTTTACTCTGTATATCATTAGATGAATCTCTGTGGCATTTGCTACGGCATTGGTAGAACAGATCGTAGATTTGCTACGTCTGGAATATATCATTGACGGTTTTGTTAGTGTTATTATGAATGTACGGTAGAGGAAAAGGAAACCAGACTTTAATGTAATGTCGGTAGGTTTCTATGCACTGCTAATTCTGTCTGCTCCAAACATAGCACGCTAGGTGTGCATAGGTAAGCTAATAATCTAGTGTATTAACTGATTCATATGGTTGAATGTATTATGTAGGGCTTTCTATGTTGACATTTCCTTGCATGTACAGTAAGATAAACGGATTCTTCTCATTATATTTGAAAGCAGCCGATAAAATGTTTAGCTATAGCCCTATGGGGCCATTAGATCATATGTGCCGGAAAAAAGATAACCACAGAATCAATAATCAAGTGATTCCTTAGCGTTTCTGCCAAAGAATGTGAACTCATTTGAAATGGCTGTTATGATGTAGTAGTAGTGATAATTCTTTCTCACTTCCTAAGGTAATTTTGTCACCATCAAATATTACACAATGCAAACACAAATCAAGATCGACATGCTAATGTTATCCTGTTCACTGTATGCTCTGCCTATCTTCATTGCATTTTATTATCTATCATTACATGCACATCCTAAATATATCATTGTATATAGGCAATGCAGATTCATAAATATTATTAGACTGTACCTGTGTCATTGTTGCATGCAATACAATAGTGTGGTCGGAAAATGGCAGTTTGTTAGGGCTGTCATTAGCTACCTATGTGAAGTTTGCATTATCATTTATAATAAAGTAGCATGTTGGGTAGTAAAATTGAAAAGAAGTTTGCAACTGGAAGGGTGTAGCCGTTGCTATTGAAAAAATCGTTAAATTCTGCATTAGGAAACACATCGTTAGTTTTTTACAGCCTCCGATGAAGACTCTGTTACTCTTTTATGTATTTCTATCCATATACAAATAGCTATCGTACTAATACTAATGTAAAAGTGTATGGAGTGTTGGGGCAAAAGAGCCGGGTGTATCGTTAGTTTTTTACAGCCTCCGATGAAGACTCTGTTACTCTTTTATGTATTTCTATCCATATACAAATAGCTATCGTACTAATACTAATGTAAAAGTGTATGGAGTGTTGGGGCAGAAGAGCGGGGTGTATAAATTCGCAGAGAGTTTAACATTTTAATTTTTATCGTCCTTTACAGTAGTAGCAAAATTATATACTTACTATTCAAATGAAGTTCTTAAAATCACGTAGCTGTAGATAGGAACGCATCCTCTTTCGAAAATCCCATTTATTATAACACACAATGCGTGTCTCGTTATACGCGGGTGACTGTTAGGTAGATATTATTTAAGGTAAGTAGTAGTATGTTGTATTTTACTTTAATGATCCTATATTCGTAATTCGTTTTGTTGTATAATAGGCTAATAATAATAATGTTGGAAACGTAATGTGGTATAGGGTATAAAATGTATTTAATTTGTGTCTGTAGAAGGAATGTAGCTGAAAATCTAACAAAAGTAGTAGTAGGTAATAGTAATAATAAGGCAAGTCAAGTTGAAGTTGACCATAGCAATTAAAATAAAACATGCGCTTATCAGAGAGTTGGAGTTAGTGAGTTTAGTCGTTAGTTTTTGTTGTGTTAGTTCGTGCACAAAACATAAGTATCTCTATTGAACTGAGCATTTGGGTAGTGTAATAGTACATAATATATTATAATACATCGTACGTGTAAGTTGTCTCGAAATACTGAGAGAGAATAGCAAATAGCTAGCAAATAGCAAGTTTAGTATGTGCACTAGAGACACTACTTGGTCTCCTCTGTATGTCTATCTGGTATGGAATGGTGATTGTGACTGGATGTGGAGGAAAGATGTTTATGTGTACTTTCAGTTAGTTTCGCTGGCATTTCCATATTACGAATTGTGAGCGAGGAAACCAGTTTGTAGTTTATTTAGGATTGGCTTTATTTGATATGTTTACATGTCTCTGGGGTACAAGGTGATTTGGGACTTGGCTAATGCTAACTAAACGAAACTGGGAAGGAATAGTGAATTTTACCAAAAGTACAACTTAAGTACACAGTACAGCACACTAAAGAACAGATACGAATTGAGTGTCTACAATTATTATTGAAGTAGCAGAGGAGCAAAAGCATGTCTGTTTTAGCCATTCTACACAGAAAATATCGCACAGACTATACTTTTGTTTAGCTTGGAGATATAGCATAAAGTAGAGCTAAAAGTATGTTCTGATGCGAATGTGATGTCGATGTCGGTTCATAATGTTTAATGAGAGAGCATGTAATTCCTGGAAGAAGAACTAGCGGAGTTTGGCATGGCATGGAATTATCGCCCGTGAATGTGGAATGCACGTGTCTCTCTACAGATCTCTACATTAGAGAACGTTAATACCAAATAGTAAACTTCTATGGCTTGTTTTCATTTGCAACAGCAAATGAAAATAGTTACCTACTAAAGCAGAAGGAAATTAGACTGCGTTCGACTAGACATTCGGCTCTACATGTATTTCCTAGAGAAAACTTCACGCAGTTTCATCTGGTAATAGACAACACATGCACAGTCACGCAGTACAAAACTCCTGATACTTAGAAATACTGCACTACTGAAACGCACTGATAGCAAAGCAACAGGGTTTATTTTCGGAACACTTGGAAATGCAAATTCTACTAAGCAATCCTCTTACTTTTCCCAAAATATTATCGTATACTCAGCTTTTACACGTACATTTCAAAGGTTTCACTTTTCAATCTTTGGGGAAATTAAAGCATCATACTCGTATCGTCTATGCTTCATCGTTATGACCAAATTAAACAAGATGCTCCTTTTACGGATGTCTTCGGAATGAATGGATTTCCATGTTTGTCTCAATACTAAATACATGGATGGGTTCAGTGCAAAGCAGTTCTACGTCTGATCAACTGCAATTGCATTGCCTTGTTAGCTGCCACTTCTAATGCATTCCGGTCAAAGTAATCTTTTCGTACTAATCCGAAACTTCTCTATTCTCAATCTGCAATAATGGAATTGAGATAGGTAGTGATAAAAGGGACGTCATGTCCTGTCAAATGTGATCTGGGCGGATTTTCTCATTCAACGTGACAGAAAATTTCCTCTCATTATCTAAGAAAACCTTTGGCCTTTGACTACAAAACTAACATCAGAGCTTACCGTAAATCTGCTTTAATTCCCTTTTTCCTATTTAGTATGTGTGATTCAAGGCCTTTACCTTCGTCTCTGTTGTATAATTTTCAACTAAAAGCGTGAGGTACGTAGCAGAGCATGATATCGGAAATAATTAATTATTATTCTACGACGAAAGCACAACTATAAATAAAATCATGAAATGTACTAAACTACCCACAAAAAGATGAATAATCAGAAAGGAAATGCGTGCTTTCCTGTAGACTAGAAGAGCGTTGAATTAGAATTGGAAACACTACATTGTTAGGTATCTGCCTGTCATCTCTGATATCATTGCTTTTAAGTGTTATAAGTTATACTCCGGTTTATTGCATTGTGACTAACCAATCTGTGCTGACAGAATATACTATCGATATGCTAACTGCAAATATGACCCTAACCTAAAAACTTTTACATAATGTACTGGAGAGGGAATACATTAGTAAAAAAGAATTATCTAATGCAGCAACTAAAATCCTTGATTAACCTTTCTGTTGTTAATCCTAGATTTGTATTCTGTGTCAACGATGTAGGTATACACTAAGTAAAAGTTCAATTCAACAATCCCATTTTTCCTTGAAAATCTGTTACTATAATGAAATTCCATCATCCAAAGTAATCTAATCCAATCAAATCTAGTAAAATCCTAAACCACTCCAAAAGAAAATCTTCAAAAGCAAAATACAGGTACTTCTAAAGAAATATAAAGAACTGCCGCTCCCGCTTCGGTCGATGAACAACAATTCACAGAAGATTATCGTCCTACAAATTGATCCCGAGAACCAAAAAAATTCTAAAGATAAGTGGAGACATGCTAGGCTAGATAGACACTTATGGTAAATAAAGAAGCTTAAATATGGCACTGCACTGCACTAAATGTCATTTGATTTACTAATGCAAAGGCCCAAGGAAACTTAGTATCTTGTCTTGCACGCCTACGAATCTCGTAAGAAAACTAAGGCAGTTTTGTAGGCTT